>PDND01000300.1:0-25000 GCA_002572855.1 [Emmonsia] crescens
TATAGTAGATTATATCTGATTAATAGATTATTTCACTACACTCTGTTAAAAGTATATACTTCATGAATTTTCACTTTTAAAAGTTTTAATTCTTGATTAAAACTTTTATCAGAGTCTCTATTCTTTCACTTTAGAACTCACTCAGAGCTTTATTTTATATATATATAAATATCTACTTTCACTGAGATTCTTGTATCTTTTCTTTTTCTTCTTTAACATTTTCTATTTTGTTATATAAGCTCTATATCTAATACCAATCTTTTCAGTGTAGACTTATTACAGTATTTTTCTGAAAAATGATTCTCAAATCATCAATGAACTCATCTGCATGAATTTGAAGCATATTCTTATGAAAAATTGTATGATTTCATTCAAATCTTGCTAACTGAGCTATAACCTGTGAGATGATTAATCTCTTGTATTGGTAGGCAGGAGCTAGCTATCTATGTATGCTATGTCATGTGCATGCTAGCTCGGGGCGACCGCTAAGGCGCCGTACGCCCAACAAAACCTTGGAAGGAAAGAATTGATTAGTCATTATGAAATCCACGTGACTTGTTTAGGGTTTAGGGTTAGCCAGAAAAAGAAAATCAAAACCTTTGGTTTCAACGGTCAGCCCACTAATAACATCTACAATTCATTGCATTTGGAATATAAATTGTGTTTATTAATGCTTTAAATTTATCATTAAATTTAATAATTTTAATCTTTTTATTCATGTTTTGAATTTATGTATTATATTTAATTTATTACCGGGTCGACGGACTATTCATCATTGACCCAGATCTAGTGTATGGTTTACATAAATTCATGTCTTGGCTGTCTTCGAACTGCAGAGTAGCCATTTCTGTCATTCCGTCATTCCGCCACAGTTGCGGTTCATTATTTCTTATCCACGCTGTTTTAGAGGTTGCTAACCCATGTTCTCTATGAAACGTAAGAGTGGCAGGCGAGCAAGCGTGCCTATTAAATATTATTTCACAGGCAGGACTGACCCCAAAGCCGTGAGAAACCGACCAACGACAAATGTGCGCGTTATCCAGTCCGGCCCGGCAACTATAGGCGAGAGGCCGGTGAGCATTCGTGGCTAGCTGAAGATAAACCTCTCACAGGACAAGCTTCATTCAAAGTAAGCGCTGACTCTGAGCTGAAAGCGGAAGCACAAGTCTGTACCTAGGTAGGGCTGAAGAAATCGACTAAACCCTGTTGAGACAGCTGAGGATGGCGCTTTTGTTCTTTGACCAACTAGGCAGGTAGCAAGGATTAGAACGGCAAATATTCCCCCAATATGGTCTTGAGTCTTACTCGATCGTGCCTATTTTGGCCATTTGGCCACTTGATAAAGACATTCCTAACATAGCCTGGCCGCTAGTTGGCTTCATTCCGTGAGAACAATGTCAGGCTGTCAGCTCATGAGATGGCAAATGGCCTATTTTGGATATGAATTTGTCGCGATTTGGAATTAGACCGAAATATAACGGGCCCATGGAAATATGTGGTATCCCAGCTAGGAGATACATAACTAACGGCGGGAGGCGAAAGGATTGATGCGATAATTAAAGGATTTTGGAAACTCCCTAGATTCACCCGGAGCATCGGAACCTCTCTTCAATTTCTTCCAGAATTGCCAAAGAACAATCAAACGTCTCCCATGGATCCATTAAGATACTTGTCGGGGAGTATCTTTTTGGTTGATACATAACTTACGAGTACGATACACGCGCTTGTCACGACACAACTCTAAGGAAATGTCAAGAAGTGGGGGGGAGGGGGGCAGAGTTGTATTGCGATATTACTGGTAAGTATTATTAGTTTGTCCAGAAGAAGACATAATGAGGATTAGTGTAACAAGAAGCCTGCTAACCACGGAGGCCAAGGGACTCCATCCATGTAAGTTACATCGCTACTCATGGCCCATGATATTGAGGTTATTCGGCGACCAAGTACTTGAAGACAGAAAGGCTGATTCTTCTTTTAGGCCTTCTTAGCGGGTTTTTCAAAGTTCAAAACACTTGTACCTCATCGAACAATGTTTTCTGCGAGGTCGAGTCAGGAGCATGGATAATATAAGTACTGTACATGTACAATGTCAGATCACACCGAACGAGTTGAATTGATCCTCCAAACCCGTTCTCTGTCCGGGATTATTATATTTGGAATAGTAGCCGGTAGTTACAGTACATGATACAAAGTGCGGCGGCTGCCGATCTCCTCCGGGTGGACGACCACCAGGGGTTTCTTTCTCCGCTGCAGAATTTCCCCGGCGTGAATCCGGGCAGTGCCACAGGCGTGTGTGTATTACTTTAGTGTTGGGGCGTAAAACTCCCTATCAATATCATCACCAATGGTTGGGCCAACGAACCCATGCTTGCTTCCAAATAATAGTCTAGTCTAGATGGCTCAGCGGGTGCACGTTAGAGTTACCACTAACTTTCAGTTGAACCCCTGAAAGAACCTACAGGCTCCCAGCCCAAGCGGCCCAAGCGGCCCAAATTCCCGAGCCAAGCACAACTTCTTGTGATCGCCTGGTAATATACAAGCAAACTCGCCTACAAGGGTGTTACAGCGATACGACAAGCTTCTCCCCGACCTCAGATAATGAGGCTATTATGTGGAATTTGGTGCCATTCTTAAACTTGGCATATGATAACTAGGTAGCATGCTCACGGAGTAGCTTCTTTCACCTCGCCTAACAATAGTGGTGTGGTGACTTAGGGTTTTCATGCGGGCGACTCGGCACCCCACCTTTACTTACGCTGCGTAGTTACTCCTTCTACCAGCCAGCTAACGCATTAATCCAGACTTCTCTGTAACTCGAGCGGGGAGGTTATTCGGGCGCTTATTAGCGCGGGCTACCCGACAGCTTGATCCAAGAGAGGGGAAAACTGGAAACGAAAAATTAAATTAAATTAAATTAAATATATTGAAGAAACAAAATCCGGTTATGGCTGATTTAAGCCACCCGTGGACATTGCCACATTCTGCAAGTTAGTTGAGAATATATGCGGCTAGTAACTCTCTTACAGACTTCAAAATTGCCGCCTTTTCACGTATACCAAGAAGAGTTTCGATCTTATCCAAATTAGGAAACAAAATTACAAAATGAGCCCAGCGTTAGTTACTACCCTCGGTAACTAGTTAGCTGCATCTTACAGATTCGGAAGCCATCAAGCTATTGCCAAGTCAACCAAACAAGGCAAAGAAAAAAGCAAAAACATGTATAATTCAGATACAGTCAGCTGCCTTACAAGGTTGGAAACCCCTGAAGCTGCTAAATACCCCGGTCCAGTTGGAGCTACTACTCAGCAATATGTCAGAAATGCCCAGATATACTACGTAGATACATGAAAGATAGCTTAACCTCGCATGTGTTTGATTCCAATAATCTGAGGTAAGAGCATGTTCGTGGCGTCGACATGGGCTTATCTGATTATACATCAATGAATAATCAATCAGTTCTGACACCCTCCCATCTGACGATCGATTACCCAACCAAACATCTGATTCTCGTGTCTGTGGTTGGAGGTCAGAGAACCAGGTTCAGGGGCAAGAAACTTGAACCCTTCTCGTATCGTATTTATCACAATTGCTTTCTTCTCCGTTCCAACCATCCCCTTTCACTTTTTGTTACAGTGCCGCCGCGGTCTGAGAGATCGGGAATCTTCTATTCAATTGGCTAGATCCTAATGACAAAAATTGAATAAGGAAATGATCGCTGAAATATAGGGCAATGTGGATTAAAGTGGCGAGAGGGAAATTTTAGGTTTTTCCTTTTCCTTTCCGTCCGCGTTTCTTCTCGGTTGAGGATAAGAGAGGGATTAGTGATGGTTTGTCATTATTGGTTTTTGGAGTCATGATGCGTTGATGCAGAAATAGATATGCTGAGATGATGCTGAAAGGCTCACATAAAAGTTTTGTGTAAAATTAGACGGAAAAGGGTGATCGGGGCTCCAGTCTCCCAATGTACACACCTACCCAGATGCGCCCCCAGAAAGAATAAACGCCAACCTCGAACAAAAAAGTGAATCAATGTCTTAGTAGAGAATCAAGGCGTATAAACAACACTCTCTGTCGCTCTGTTACTGCTGCTGTTTCTATTGCTATTGCTGTTCGCGCTTCGCCTTGCATTTGCCCTGTGCAAGATGTCCATTTCGCGCAGTTGTCCGAGTGAAAACTGTTCCGCAATGCGGACACTCTGATTTCGTAGCAGTGCCTGCTTTTTCCCGCTGATGACGCAGAAGATTGCTAAATGTCGAAAATTCGCGGCCATTACAACCATGGTCCCAGCACTGTGGTTTCGGTCGAGAGTTCACAACTCGTACTTGGTCGTCTGGGGCGGGTGAGACGCTATACGGGGTAGGAAAATCATCAGCTGGACCTGAGGTGGCGGGGATCCCTGCATCGGAGATAGGGGAGAAGGAGTATTGTCGACAACTAGTAAAATAAGACTTTAGGAAGACTGGAATCGGTTATGGATAGGCATTTAAAATAAGAGTGCCATTGTTTCAGCTCACCTTTGATATGGATGTGGCGGATCATATAGTGGGGAGCTGCGCAGGTTAAAATTGTTAGCCCCTTCTCGTTAATTCTAGATATCCAGATGATAGCTCCTTACGTGGTGGGATAGGCATGGCTGGTAACGCTCGGTGCTGGATGGTTCATATAGTCTGGTGTGAGGGAAGGTATATTTGTAGAAGGGTTGTTAGAGTACCGTTCCGCAGCAGGATGTGAGGTAAATCCGTGTTGTAGGTATTCATCCCGTCTATTACTTGGACGAGGCACCTGCCCCTGCGGGCCGTGCTCAGACAATGTGGTCGATATCCTATCTTTATATTGTCTCGTGGAAGAAATTTGAGGCGGCTGAAGCGAATAGTGATGTCTGCCCGGTGGAGGCACATTTATTGAGGTATATGGGGAAATAGGTCCTTGTGGCGGGGGGTTTCGGTTGGCAAAATTTACTTGAAATTCCTGCGACATCGAGGATTCATTCTCTGTTCCGTATTCTAAATTTGATCTCGTTACTATCAGTCCAAATGAAGGGAGACGGGTCATGCTAATACCTGGGAGTTGGGGATGGGCAGGCGCGGCGTAATAATAACTTGGTTGCGCAAGCGTTGATGAATGCTGGGGCATGTTGTAATTAAAGGAACTGCTGCTTGTCCAACGAGAATCGTGAGCTTCAGAATATATTCATTTCATTGTTTCTTTCCACACAACAGTTTGGCTATTTCAACCCACTTCATATGTTCTTGTCTCAAAGGAAAGCCGCTATAGATTATTTCGCAGTTGGGCCCTCCAGTACTGAACGGTAAGGGTACAGAATTCGGATCAACAGTAGCCGTCATTTGGAGGGATGACCAGTCTTGTTGTGCTTGACTGACTGCGACGGCTAAATTCGTATCGAAACCTGTCAGATCGGATGGAACGTACTCTGGCGTGCGGTGAACGGCGATCGATGGCGGCGGGGTGTTGGACGAAATATTTAGGGCTTCAAACTGCGCGGCAGTAAGAGTAGCTCGTTGATCACTTCGAGAACTCCTAGATCTTTGGCTAGATGAGCTTCTTGATTGTTGACGTCTCAGTGGTGACATGCTGTAGTTAAAAGATTGGCGCTCTGTCGGTCGAAGAGAGAAAAGGTAAGAGAAGCGGTGGAATGCGTACATGTGTTAAACAAGATGTTGTATTCCGGATGGAAAAAGGAATTGGAGATATGCGCTTCGTTGGTTATTAAATGAATAAACCCCCACGACGGATCCCTTCGCAACAGAGGAGACGGCACTTGCAATAATGTCTCTCAACAGGAATTATGTGAGGGTCATAAAAAGGATATGAGATGAAGCAGAAGAAATGAAAGCGAATTAGGGGGGGGGGTAACAGTTTAAAGTAAGAGCTGCCAGCCTCTCCGCCCCATACTCTTTTAAGAACAGATCCCCAGCCGGAACACTCAGCCATTGCATCAGAGGCCCATCCACGCCAGCCTAGCAGGCCCGATTCAGCATAACAATATTACTCCTTATTGATGCAGAGTCGTTTGCCACGCTTTGCGAGATGACAAATGAAAAGTCAGCCCTAAGGAGCTTGTTGGTTATCTAAGATTGAAACACATGCTCATATGTAGAACCCTGGAAGGTGATGATTCTGCACAAAACGTTTTGAAAAATACAGAAAATGTTCCCAAAACCACCACGTGGAATTTCGCCTGAACAGGACTGTTAACAGTCCATATGTCCTGATGTCAGTGCTTTAGTTCCACACCCTACCCAAGAGACAAAGTGCTGGGCTCTTCACTTTCTCCCCGTTTGATTACCCTCACTCTTCCGATCGCTTCAAATAAATACTGCAAAATAGAGTCAGTAAATGCTGCGCCAGGTCAGGGGAAAATACTGTAATTCTATTTCAGAGTTTAATCCACGCCGGAGTAGTTTAAATTGGAATGGCTAGCTCGAAGGTCCTTTTGTGGGGGGCATTCATTCATACGGCTCCCAACTCTCTCTGGCGCCTTTTTAGGGTCAAAAATATTCATGTGGAGATCCCCCAAAGGATAACCTTGCTTCGGATGGCCATTCGTGAGGGCTGCGATTGCGGCTGCAAGGTAAGAGCCAAGCCAAGAGCTGAGAGATTCCTAAAACGGCCCAAAGCGGCAGAACACTCCAGCTGCCGAAGCCGCCAGGGGTAGAAGGGATGCAAAAAACAACTCGATTAAATTTTTGGGGCCAATAGTAGTTACCGGGCGACGTATTTTGCTGAACACGTCCATAACAGTTTAACTTGACGAAGGCGAGTTAGGTAATGCTCTTTAAACTTCAGCCTAGCTAGTGCCAAACCAGCCAGCTGTCTGTTCTGCTGACGAAAGCCAAGCTACAAACATAAATTAGCGAACTCAAGCGCCAGATGAGATACGAGATAAATTCTCGCACATCCAAGAGGTTGTTCGATTATGGGCAATTAATAATCCGCACCACATGCATGCATGCATGCAGAAGAGCCCATAGTTGGAAAGCAATTGTCTCCCCGCTGAGCATGGCGGTTTCGTCTTCTATTGGCGACGCCGCCATGGATGAGGCCATCACTACCACACTTTTCCCATACAAGGTTATTTTAGGGACGAAGGGGGGATCCGGTGCCTGGACCAATCCGAAGCTAACTGAACGACCGAATAATTTCTTGGGTTTGAATTCCTAGAAGGCTTCGTAGTAGTACCACCCAGTCAAGCAAGAATGTTCAGGCTACTTGGGTTAGCATAGGTTGCATAGCCATTATCGCGTTGGCCATCCACTTAGATAAATCTCTTGCATGCCCATCGACCAAGGCCAACCGCGTCAGCCTCTCCCTGACTTCAGCCCACTCCGTAGCGTTTGCAGAAAACGATTCATGGTAGCTGCATCTCTCCAGCCTGGAATGCGTCTCTCGTTCCCAAGCTTTGTAGGCTTTGGAGGGGCGAGCTGCCAGTTAGAGCGCCTTGAGCCAAATGTTCAATACCGGCAGTTGACCCCTTCCCACAAGGCTAACCCTTGGCAGATAAACCGTTCTTGAGTCAAGCCATAGCGCCGACAACGGGAAGAACGAGTCATCGTTAATAATCCCATCTCTATGTTATGGTTGGTCCTTGGGCAATAATGGTGGGTATAAGCGCAGTTTGGTGGTTGTTTAGTGTCAGGTTGTTCAAGGAATGGGCCAATGTGCGGGAGCCGAGAGATCATGTGAGTCTCCTTGATCGACAACCTTAGGCAGAGCAACCGCCATGGTATCATAACGTGAACAATTGATGAAGAGGGCAATGATATCAGCCTGATACTGTGGCTAAACGCTCCTGGGTAGAAGCTCTAAGCACAAACTACCGTATGACCCCTGGAACTACGCCGCTAATAAGAAAAGGGCATTCATGAAGCAACCGGCGGAAGTTAAATTCCTCTCAATGATCCGTTATCGCCACGGCGTTTCTTGTGCTCATGTACATACAACTGTCCATACGGAGTAGCTCGTACATAGGTGGATACCAGGCTTTAAAAGAAACGTATTTCTCCATGCCACCTAGCGTTGCACTGGCTAACGCATCTTATTAGAATACTCAAAAAGCGTTGCAGAACAAAGAATCCGAATTTTAGTTTCTTTAGTCATGATGACCCTGTAACCGAATGTCAAAAAAAAATGACATTTTAGAACTTTTAAATATACCCCGATATGCCTCAACGTGAAGATACTCAGCTCAGGATATGCCTTGTACAGAGCTAGAACTTGTAACACCCTACTCCGTGCGTCATTGTTGAAACGGGTATATGCCATGGCCTAACGGGTGCAAGGGGTAAAGCCGCCATCCCACAGAGAGTTTAAGAAGCAGGGTTGTTCTACTCCGTGCAGATTCTAATAATCATGGCCAAAGATAGGATAAGCCGAAATATTCCATTGTTCTAGCGTAAAATAGGGTTTTCAGGCAGCCAATCAGCACTCTGTAGTTATACTTTATTTAACGCCCGACAGATGGAACCCTGGGCTAAGCACTTTATTTGAACACAGCATGTTCCCTGATATCCTCTCAATGAAAAAAGGCGTTGAGCAGCCCCCAGGTTAGAATGAAGGGGCGTTATCTGTTCCGAAAATGTAACTTCTTAATATAATTAACTCAGCTATGGGGCTCTTTACTCATTATTAGACGCACAAGCTTTCCAGTTTCAACCTGCCCCTTTCCAGTGCGTCCGTTCGTGGCTGGCATATTGCTCCATTAAGAAGTTATCATCATTTTATCATCTCAGTATGGAGCTTATTATTGTTATTATTGAAACTTCAGTTCACCGCTCACCGCTTTCCGCATCCCAACCAAAAGGTATCGTTATAGCTTGCGATTGTGCGTACGCGGCGATGCTGATTTGGCTAAATATCAGATATAATGCTAGGCGCAAAAGGCCACTGATATCTGACAGGCTGGTAGATCATCCGATAACGAAGTACAAAGATTAATTTTGATATATTCAGTTATTCTTAGCCATAAGTGACGGAAAGGAAAATTGGAACTTGAAGGGGGGTAGACAAGAACTGGATACGTCTTTTCATCGGTTTCGTTGCATGAAGCTACTTGCTACGGGGTGATTATGGATCATGCTATCAACCAGTCTTTCAAGGTTTCTATCGATGGAGGTCACGCTGTTTGCCTGAACGGCAATCAAGGAACCGTTAAGTGCAGCCAATAACCACGATACATCGCTGTTAAAATCGCGAAGCAGCAGTAAATAGTGCCTCCTCGTCGGGGTAGTCTAGTTAAAATGGCTAGAGGTGGTGCGACTTCGGCCCAGGGCGGAGGGAGGAGAACTCAAAGAAAGCGAAGAAAGTGTCCCCTGATCACAGACTGCCGAGGAGGTGAGTGGGGCTGATAAGCCGAGAGGCGCAAAGGGGCCCATTTCGCCTCAGTTTAGCCGCATAAGGGCTGGGCGGGGGCATTGGACATCGACATCTTGCGGCCATTCAACCAGGCTTCGAAGCCCGAGTCCGGCAGATTATTAGTATGTTTCAGGTAGGCCCTAGTCTGTTGGTGTAGTGCAATTGTTCACAGGAATAGGCGATGAGCAATGGTTTGTGGGCGCTAAATTGCCACGGCCCCTTGTCTCCAGTTGCAAAGGAAATCTCTCTCCTTTTCTTAAAACCAATCCATAACCGCCTTCTTTTTTGCCAGTAGCTAAGCCATCATAGATTATTAGCCAGAGGCCCACACTCTCCTCAACGCAGCATTCAAGCAGTTCCGAAACTATTATTAAATAGTGCATTCTGTGCATAAATGAAGCGAGCTACAAACTGTTTAGCAATGGTGCCAAAGCGCCATTGAAAGAAAATCATGTAGCCTCGCTGCACAGGGTACGACTTGCAATAACTTGGAGTAGACAGCCAGAGGACACTAGTTTATCGGTGGGTGACTCGAACCGAAATTCTTTGGATTCTTAACCAGAATTTCTGCAGCTTGGACTTGGAGGGCTTCCAAATTTTGCTCTCTCCTCTCCTTCCATAGCTTGGGTAGGGGAGAGTAACAATTATATCGCATATGTACTCCACGCATAAGCGTTTAAGAAGAAATCCCCCCCTCCCCTTATGGCATTAAATATTATTCTTTCACACTTGCCAAATGCCTCACACTCAGCGAAGAAGGAACTTGGAAATAAATCGAGTGCAGCATTCGGTTTTTCGAAACTAAAGGCCTGGTTGGCGTGGGGAAGCATGTTCTGAGGATGCAGCCATCCGCTCACAAGTTAGGAGCCTTCGTTCGATATGAGTTGACACTAACGGCGGCGGCAATATTGTGGATCACGAATGGATGCATACTATTATTAGATCACGTGTAATTAAGTACTTAACCAACATCACTGTTGACGACATTAGAAACTTGCTGTAGGGCTACAATGTCGTTGACCTGCGGCCCTGCAGGACGAGGTTGCAGACAACGCCACCGCAGCCTGTAACCAACAGGCTTCAGGACGATGGTGTAAGCCGCAAATTTACTAACTTCTTCACTATCAGCCTTATCCACAGCCTCGCTAGAAACGTGGTAACATTTCTCTTGCGGTGCCAGTGCAGGAAAACAAGAGAAGCTGGAGACAGTCTACAGGACAAAGCATGAAGAGATTTGCTTCATAATTCGGCTTTTTCAAGCCCAATCGGAACTCTTCAACCCGTCGGATTGCGGGCGTTGCTTGTTGTTCGATAACCACCGGGGAAATAGCGAATAAAATAGGTGCCAAATGGCTGAAGTCTTTGAACTTTTCAGCTTGATGTTGTGCAATCCTACCTCCGATTTCAATCAAGCGTATGGATGTAATAATCGAGGTTGCAACGTGGGTCAGATTCTCTTTTCTCCCCTTATGAAAAGGAGTATTTCGAGGATGATGCGGTACGGCAGTTCGGCATATAGGGGGGTTCCAATATGAAGTAGTTGAATTACCAACCAGGCGATATTGGGGACATCGTATACGAGAGTAATCACAATCCGTATCAGTCGAATCCATCACTTGACATTGTAACCATATGGTCGAATTGGTGCTTCGTTCGATCTTGAACAATCATGAAAACTATCCTCAAGGCTGAAGACGCTTGCCAGGCGGCGGTTGGTAATTCCAGATAACTCGCTATGAAGCAGGGGAATGAATATTTGATCGTGATGGAGAAAGCTGAAACTCCCGGAACCTTTTGAGCGGAGATGTCTCAATGACCAGGTACGTATTTCATATCTGGAACGGTCATGCCATTGATAGTTAGTGGATAGCTCTGCAGCTGCTATCATCGGGTAGTTTATTAATTTATCTGAGGTTTCTCTGTCCAGACGATAAAGAGTCCTTGAATCACTGACATTGGCACATCGCATCAACATCAGTTGTAGGTTCACGTGGAGTTAAAGAAATAACCTTGGAAACGTCCAGGCTGTCGGAGCGGATTAAAAAAGGTCCGTGTCCGCGTGCTTTGAAACCCCGTGATTCGGTGTTATCGGATCAACAATGATGCGGGCATCTTCGCGATATCAGCTGGCCGATATCATCATCATCATCAAGACAATGACCGGAGTTCTTTCAGCACTGATAGAGGCAGGGAATGTCTTTTTGGAATGTTAACTTGATGGGTTAGAATCAATATTTACAAAAAACCCAACATCACGCAGTTTGCCGTCTAAGCCGTTCTGGGCACCCATGACCTCGATTTGATTTCGATTCGCGCGCGTTCGGCACTACTTCTGGAGCCAACCCCTCCATCTGGCAGCAACACCGCCTTTTAAGGCACCAGGATATAAAAGGCGCTGCGGAAAATAAACTGGCCACTATTCGAAAGATATACGTTCTGATATTCCATCTGCTGGTAACCGTATTATCTGTCATTTTCCTTCGAAATCATTTCAGGATCGTTTCTCATACACACCGGCTGGCCCACCACTCTACCGAACGGAAAATTCCTCCTCCTATCAGCATAATAGCTACAGAATATCCGCCCAAAATGACCTCTTTCATGGAGGACCTCTGGTCCAGCATATTCACCCCAGGCGCAACACCTACCTTACTCCTCGCAACAAACGTAACCTTCGCTGCCCTCCAGCTCTTGCTATTTGCCCTTCTTCTTGCGACGTACAGCGTTCACTTTGTTGTCCTCTCGTCCTTATGTGGCTGTTTATGGTGGGCAATAAACTGGTTTGTGAAAGAATTGGAAATTTCCCGAGAACAATCGGAACCCGCAAACACCTCCCGATCCCAACCAACCCGTAAAGGAACCACAGGTCGGCCACCCGGAGCGATCGACACGGAGAGCGAAACTGAAACCGAAAGCCTTGCCGGGGGAGAATCCAACTTACCGGCAGCTGCCATTTCATCTGGTTCAATGGGACCTCCCCCTATTCGAGGCCC
The DNA here is from genome assembly GCA_002572855.1 of [Emmonsia] crescens. NCBI lineage: Eukaryota > Fungi > Ascomycota > Eurotiomycetes > Onygenales > Ajellomycetaceae > Emergomyces > [Emmonsia] crescens. The sequence goes on from PDND01000300.1 coordinate 12,366, forward strand.
TGGCACTTCCCGTGCTCCTCCACCAAATGAGGCGGAGGATTTAAGAAAACGACGAAGCGCACCCGATAGCTCCGGCTATGTGAGCACAGACAGCGAATGGGAAAAGGTTGATGAAAAGGAGAGATAAATATAACTTATATAAGAGACCATATGCGGATCGATAATCAGAAACTTCAGCTTGGCCTACGCCCTACGACTGTACGAACCATATTCACGTTTATATAGCATATAAATGCGGTGATTACGACCCTCCGTACCACAAACTACAGGTTTCTAACCCTGGGAACCTACCTCTTTACGATAAAACAACACTGTTTCCCATTTCAGTTTCCCGATGCCATTTTGTTGCTTCCTCCTTCTTTGCTTTAGATTGTTGGTTCCTGTGTGATATTGAGTTATTGGCGTCGATTCATTCAACTTGTGCTTGGGAATGGTGTTCGGTATCGCCCGAACAACAATGGTGTGAGAGATACCCCAAAACCATTAGAAAACGAAAGAGAGCTGTTTGATACCCGTTAATTGTTATTGTAGATACGAGTCTTGCTCGCCCCAATTGTTTTCATTTTTTGCGTGATGGCAACCAGAAAATACCTTATGCTATCTTTAAATAAATTTCGTAATAACCCTACTCTATTATGAGAAGGGTAATATAGTTGTAGTCTTCTCCATCTGGTCCTGGTTCGAAATATATCTATCCCCCTCACGTGATCACCTGTTCTACCATCCAAGCTTCAACTTCTAATTCGATATCAGCTACATGGCATATCTGTGCAGGGCGACAAGGAGCACCTAACCAGGAACCAATATCTTCAAGTTTCGGTTAGCCCGATGTTGAGTTCCTTTATTCGGTAGGGATGGGTCAGTCAGCTTTGGTGCAGACCCGTTAAATCCAAACAATAACGCGCCAATATATCGAATAAACAAACATTCAGGAAGCAATGTTCCAAAACACCCCACTATCAATCGGCCGTAAACGAGTCTTTGATTCCGTCTTCCCTCCGGCTCCATTAAGCAGCATAGCTCCGACCCCAGTCTCGAGCCCCGTCCACAGTTTTACACGAGCTGGAGAGTCTCTCCGCAGCGGACAAAACCAGCAAAACACTCCCGGACCTTCAGAATCAGAAAATGTGCCGGAACAGGTGACTTGGGATCGAGCGTGGCATACCGCGACGGCATTTCTCTCCATTCCCAACGAGAGCTTCAGAAACAACGGAAATGGAGATAACGACGAGACACGGGATGAGGAGACATTGTTAAGACGGTGGGCAAAGGGCCCTCCGCCCCAAGTGGTGTCCGACAGCCTGTTCTATGTCGTGGCGGATTCCTCGCCTGGGAAAGCTTTGCGACAAGGCTCAAGGGAGGCTGACCTGAAGGAATGGTATCTAAGTGAGATGCGGAGACACTTTCTAACAAATTTCCGGGATTTTCTCGTTAGGGTTCGTCTCATAATTTCCCCCGGTAACTGCTCTGCTGCACTTGATACGCTCTATGTGCTTTTAGCTAATTATTTTGGTCCTTGATGCAATTTAGGGATTGAAAGTTAGAAACCAGCCTGATACCTTATTGAAGCTGGTTCGGTTCCTACGATTAATAAAAAGCATTTACTTCACCCCTTTTCTCCTATATTTATCTCCACTGATAAACCCTGCAAACCAAGAGCAAACTTTCACTCGGTTGCAGCGGAACTTCCATACTATCGTGACATTTGCACTCCCTCCCGCAGATATTTCATACCTACTTTCTGAAGAGCTTGCTACACAGAGCTTAGTTATTCTAGGGGTTCATAACGAAGAGGACGAGGAGCCCGCTTTTGAAAATGATAGTATGGGCGGGGATGGCATGGAAATTGACCAGAAGTTCACCACTTCGTATAGACATTGGAAAAATGAGCCATCACCGGATCGAAGACTGCAAATGATTAGTGGAGAAAATGAGGCAGTCGCGCAGACCAGAAATCGGTTGCTACATCTATTAGAGGGACTACAGGAGGTTGGGCTTGGGGGCAGTAAAGGCCAAAAGATATTTGCGGGTGTTATGAATAATATGTTAACTGAGTTTGTTACGTCTGCTTATGCGGGCCAATGGGAATCCCCCTCGCTCGTCAGAGAACATTTGCGACAGTGGACTGAAAATGTCTTCGCGCGGCTAGTGGTACGGGTTCTACACATTTTCAAAACTAATGACGTCGAAGACGGCCTCCCCGAGGAACGTCTGGATGTCACGCTAAGTGACGTTGGGAGGTGGCAGGAAATGGGAATTGCACGACTAGGCGCCCTTCGGATCAGTGAGCTTTTTGATGTCATTATCGAGTGGGATTCTAGCAGCGGCGCAATCGAGGACTTGAAGCATTACACGACTAATCCTGCTACGCGACTATACCTAATTAGCTCCTTTGTTTCTATGTTGGTACAGCGACTTCTTCACCCAGGCGCCTCAACTGTTGAAATATTACAAATTTACATCTCAATAATCCGCGCCTTCACCCAGCTAGACCCGCGAGGAGTACTTCTAAATCACGTTGCTCGGCCAATTCGAAGATATCTAAGAGAGCGTGATGATACTGTGAAGGTTATCGTAGGAGGACTGCTAGCCGATACTGTGGATGCGGATGGACAGCCCATCACGTCAAGTTCAGATACTCTCGTTGAATTGGCGATTGAGTTGTCAAAGGCACATGAACTTTTGCTTCAGGATGACTCTGGCGAGCTGGATTGGGATGACATGAACTGGATGCCAGATCCTATTGACGTTGCAACGGACTACAAGAAGTCCAAGAACTCCGACGTCATTGGCAGTTTAATCAGCCTCTTTGATACGAAGGAGGCCTTTGTGAGAGAGCTACAGAAAGTTCTTGGGGAGCGACTGCTTAAGAAGAGCGAAAATTATGATCTGGAAGTATCCTTGCTGGAATTGCTGAAGCTTCGATTTGGCGATTCAGCCCTGCAGGCTTGTCAGGTTATGCTCCGCGATGTCCAAAGCTCGGAACGTGTCGATTCGTCCATTCGCGCAGACCAGAAGCTCGAAAACTCAGGAACATCCCTACAACCAGCTGACAACACGCCCGACTTGCACGCTAAGATTCTGTCTCGCCTTTTCTGGCCTGCCTTGCAAAACCCTCAATTCAGAGTTCCCCCGGAAATCGCCTCATTACAAGAAAAATACTCCGCCGGCTTCGAGTCATTGAAACAATCCCGCAAGCTCACCTGGCTCAACGGCCTGGGCCAAGTCACTGTTGAACTCGACCTCGAAGACCGCGTGTTCACAGCCGAAGTCACAACCTGGCAAGCTGCCGTAATACATGCATTCCAATCACCTACCCCGTCCCCTTCCCCACCCACCCCCGTAACCAAATCCATCTCCGAACTCTCGCAACAACTCGAAATGCCCCCGTCCCTCGTCCGCAGCGCGTGTCTCTTCTGGCTCAGCAAATGTATCCTCGCAGAATCGCAACCTGACACCTTCCGCGTCCTGGAAACAATACCAGACGAACAAGACGAAGATTACCCGTCCCACACAAGCGGTGAAGCCACCACCACCGGTCCATTCTCTACGGGACCACATGCACCTGGCGCCACCGGCCCGTCGTCAACAAATATTTCCTCTGCAAACGCCGTCGCAGCCGCAGAAGCGGCCGAAGCAGCGGCGACCAAAGAATCAGCAGACGCTGCAGCGATGGCGAAGATGGATCTGTACTGGCAATTTATTGTGGGCATGTTGACGAACCAGGGCGCGATGCCATTGCAACGGATCATCATGATGCTAAAGATCGTGGTGCCTGGTGGATTCCCGTTTAGCAGTGAGGAGCTGAGGGAGTTTTTGAGCCAGATGGTGGCAAAGAGGAAATTGGAGGTTGTGAGTGGGGGGAGCTACAAGATTTTGGCGTAAGCCGTGTGTATGTTGGTGTTGTATATTCTATAATGATGGGCGCGCGTTTCTAGCAACTCTTTTCTCGTCCTAGGTCATAGCGTGGGTGTATTTTTTCTTTCTTGGTAGCATTGGCTGGGCATTCTAGACGTTTATGCTAGTTTTGTGAGCCCCTTCGGTCTCACACGTTTATTATGGGAGTTTAACGTCGAAACATGATACCCTTTCTTAAATTCCATGTTTCATCTATCTATGTTCCCACTCCTAGTATGTGTATTCCATGCCTATGTTATGCAGTAGATAATTACAAAATGTGTACAAATATATGTCTTAACATTCAATATGCAGTTTTCTCCAAAGTAAATACACGGCGAAATATAGAACTTCTAAATCATCGAGAGCATCAGAAAATGAAAGAAAAAAAATGCAAATCCTCGCGCCCATATAAGAATCATAAATCATAGATGAAAAAGAGAGAGCAAACCAGCAGGCACCAGGGCAGCAACCATTATCCCATCCCCCATCCGCGAACCCTCCTAAACACAAAAGCCCGATCATTCCGCAATCCAAACTCCGCCCAATCGTCCGTGAGTCGATTATAGCTCCAAAATCCCTTCCACATGAGCTTTGTGTTTTTCGACGCGTTTGACTGAGATGTCGTGCTCTCCCCCGCAGGCCGGCCACCGCTAGTTGATCGGAGTGCCAGGTGCATTGTATACGTATATTTTGGGTCTGCACCCTCAGTTTCGACAAACAGATCGCGGGGATCTGGAAGTAAATCATTACCACTAGCAGCAGAGGGCGTGGTAGTAGGTGCTAGTTGAAATTTACTTGGTGGTGGAGTGGGGCTGGCCAGGGCTGTTGTTGTTATTGTTGGAGCGCCAGTCGACGTTTCGGGCTCCTGGGATACCGGGGGTGGCGGGTAGGGGTTGTTAAGGTGCCATCGACCGCGAAGACTACTTTTCAGTGCGGCAGCAGCAACTGGGGGAATTGGGTTTGCAACAGGAACCACCGCTTGAGCAGTATCTGAGGTGTGATGCTGGTGTCGACGGTGGGCGTGCGTCCCAACATGCAGGATTTCCAGGTTTTCTTTACTAATATGGGGGACAACCTCGACGGGCTCAGTAGTTGTCAGCAGCGAGATTACGCTGCCGTCAGGGTAGAAGCGTAAATATCGATAATATGTCACGATATGGATTGGCCTGTTCCAGGAGATGTTCTGCAGGCCGGAATTCGCACCCGGTCGAGTGTAGTTAACAGTGCTAATGTATATTCCTGTAAATCTGATCCGGGGGAAGGCCTGGAATACTTGACTCCAGGATAAAAGGGGCCTTGGGATCTGCAAATGACGCTGGTCGAAGGGGAAGAGAGTGAATTTTGGCAAAAACAAGTCTATCCGATGCCATCTCACATCACATACGAAGTCATAGTGCATGGCGCCGAACCCGAATTCAGACCCCTGGCAGAGCCTCCTCCATATGTGCTTCTCGTAGGCAAAATGGTATGCCAGTCTTCTACAAACAAGGGACAAACGTCCGAAGGCAGCTGGATCCAAAAGAGCCACATGCCAGAGAATTTCCACAAGCACTTCGGATGGGACCTTTGAGATGGGGCAGGGCGGGGGGGGTGTATCCTCAATAATTGGGTCAGCACCGAGAATGGGACTCGCAGCGAAGGAAGCAATTAGCTCTGCTGTAGACAAGATAGGTCCTTCCTGTGAATGATGGGCGGTATTTGGGACAGTAACCGGAACTGCTGAAGGATTTTTGCCAGGCACTTTCAAGGCTGGAGGAAAGTGCTTCTTCCGGTATTCTTGGTCGACCTTGAAATCAAGCTACATAACAAGAGGGTTAGCTTCTCAGGAGAAAGAGATATTCTATCAGTTGCATGTGAGGTTACCCTGTAAGCTTTCCTGTACAAGTCTAAGCTTGATCCTAGGTTCCCCTGAGCTTCCTTCTGTGCCGCAGCCTCAAAGTGCTCGAGCGCAGACGTCGGCGGTTTCTCCGGCTGGTGATGGAAAGAGTCATCATCACGGGACGTAACATGCAACGTCCGCATATGCTCTTCCAGTTCCTCATTCTTCTGTAGCGCAGCTGTTCCATCTGTTGTTTCCAGTTCTTCCTCATCTACCTGGTCCGCAGCTAGGTGTCGCGGAGATAATTTATGGTCTGATGAAGCAGTAGGAAGCGGCTGCGCAGCCTGTTGAGGCTTTGGCAGTGAAGTAGCAACCCCCCTAGCCCTTGCAGAGACTTCTTCCCGCCATTGACGTCGGAAGGACTCGAGTTCATCGTTATTTGGTTCCATTGCAGACGCCAGAGAATTATGTTTGCCCATCCAGAGGCTTTTAACGGGGATTGTCAACCGTGGAAAACAACAATTTTTTTAGCCTAACCTCCATATAGACTCGTCAAACAACATACAACTTCATATTCATCAATATTATTGTGCACATTAGCATGACGATACTTGTTTGTTCTAAATATCTACTTCGCCATCCCTTCGACAACGAATTTTGAGGTCGATACGGACTATGACTAATCCAATTGTTTCCCACCCTAAACCTAACTAGACTTAGCGTCTATTGATTACCTTATCCGCCCCCGCGCGTGTTCGGCAAATCTCGGCCGTATCGGGTTTAGATTCCTCCAGCAAGAACCTCATTTTCGCCTGATTCGGTTAACGCCGTCGGATGGCCGATACCGCCTAGTTTTTTTCTCTTTTATTTTCTAAGTGTTTGCAATCCCGGAACTTGGAACCTCCACCACTTATCTCCGCTCTGCCCAATTTCCGTTGTACCTTGGAACTCCCGCTGCGGATATGCATGGGACGGAGTGAAACATATCAATCCGAACTTTTTTCCAAGAGAAGAACTTTTTTTTCCGTCCAGCCTACATTACTCTCTCCGGCAAAGCGGATGAATGTCTGCTTATGTGGGTGTACCGACGCGGCCACATTTGCAGGAGTCATACACAAAAGAACGGGAATTCGGTGATTTTGGAGAAAGGAAGGCGGCACTACACCATGAGACAACGGTACCTATGGCTGCCAGCAATGCAAGTGGAAACTCGGGGGGCCATACCGGAGCTCACCAGGAATACAACAATGTTTCCGCAAGCCAGAAGATGATGTCAGCGACATGGGGGAGTTTGCTAACCTCTCTACTCGGTAAGATATGCTGTACTGATAGATATAACTGTTTAGCCAGTTGGTATTAGCTACTAACAGCATCTCTCCAGTGACGCCTCTCGATGTTGTTCGTGTTCGCCTTCAATCCCAAACCCCCATTCTCCGGGCCTCGCCAGACATAATACCATCCCCTCTTTTCGGGGGACTTCCCCCAAACTTGGGTGTTACGGCCTGCTGTCGAGAAGTGTTCTGGGTGGGAAACAATACCCAATTCTGCATGGTGGGACCGAACGGCGTGGCGCTCAGTAGTCCGCCCACGGGCGGGGGTGCTGGCTGCGCAGTAGAGGAAACTCAGCGAAGGACATTCACCTCCACCCTCGACGGCCTTCGCAAAATTGCCAGAAATGAAGGCGCTCTATCACTATGGCGAGGCCTCAGCCCAACCCTAGTGATGGCCGTCCCAGCAAACGTTATCTATTTCACCGGCTACGACTGGCTACGCTACGACATTAGAAGCCCCATCAACAAAGTCTTCAATGACACCTACGCTCCACTGGTCGCGGGCGGGATAGCAAGGATCGCCGCTGCGTCGGTAATAAGCCCGATTGAAATGTTTCGGACTCGATTGCAAGCCACGTCGGGGACGGGGACAGACCACTTCAAAGCCACGCTCCGCCAACTACACCAAATGACACAGACGCAAGGGTACAGCTCCCTATGGCGGGGGCTGACACTTACGATGTGGCGCGACGTGCCTTTCTCCGCCCTATACTGGTGGGGGTATGAAACCGTAAAGACCGTCCTCACCGACATGCGATTGAAAACATTGCCAGCCGCACTCTTCGCAGACGATCATCAGCACCTCCAGAGCGGTCGACGCACCGCGCCCCCTCACCCACACCATGACAATACCACGACATTTCTCGATAGCTTCGCCGCCGGCGCCACATCCGGCGCCCTCGCAGCCCTCATCACAACTCCCTTTGACGTCGGCAAGACCCGCCAGCAAGTATTCCTACACTGTGGCGACGAGCCGGGTTCCAAATCAGCACCGGCGACAAAACTCGCAACCGCCAGCACCTCATATACTACCTCCTCATTCTCTAAATTTACACCCTCCGCATCATCGTCGTCGTCGCTGTCATCGACATCTACCTCCCATATCCACCCGGAACAATTATCCACGCCCCGCTTCCTACTGCATATCTTCAAGGTGGAAGGTGCATCAGGTCTTTTTCGCGGTTGGGCAGCACGTTGTCTCAAGGTTGCGCCGGCATGCGCCATTATGATTTCCAGTTATGAGGTTGGGAAGAAGATGGCAGGGAAGGTTAATGAGCATCAGCATCAGCAGCAGCATCAGCATCAGCGTCACGGTGGGACGGATGAGGACGGGGATCGAGTATAATTTTATTTGTGTCTGATATGCATATGATATACCTTTTCTAATTTTTGTTTCTCTCTTTTGTTACTATATACTTAACTGTACTTATTCAGCTTTCCTCTTTTTCTTCTTCTTTTCTTTGGATTGGATCTGCCTACTTTTTGGCGACGATTACATTGTTGCAAGCGATAAATGGAACGGAGTTGGTGGCTCATACTTTTTATGTACATGTACATACTTACATATGTAAATACCACAAGCGAATTAATCCCTATTGGTTTCATACTATGCATAATACATATTTATGGCACGGTATCAAGCATGACACGAATGAGTTTACTTGTCTATTGTATTATACTAGCTTCTAATATATGTGCCACTAACCCTTCCTCCATCCAAGTCTTGCAGCACAATCTGCTTTTTCCACAACTGAACACGCAATGAAGATACATACTTTTTCATAAACAACCCAAGTATAGTTCTTAATACAGCAGCCTCCATAAGCCGCTCATCCCCATTCATAAAACCCCCGCCATTAAAACGGAAATATAACACCAGAAACAATCGAAGAAGAACATTCCCTCTCACTTAAAAAACATGCTGCAGATAATAAAGAGTATAAATATTGATATGTCAGCTGTCGGGATAACATAAGCACATCCCATATGGTGTAGTGGCTAACATCAGCGTCTCTCACACGCTAGCCGGGGGTTCGATTCCCCCTATGGGAGTACAAGTTATCCTTTTTTTATTTTCAATTTCATCGGGCTGATTATTTTAATTTGATTAATTTTTGCTTCTCGACTCTTAAAGTTGTTATTAAACACATTGTGATCAACTCGCCGAGTCTACACTTTATAACATCTGTGCAAGCTAAATTGGTGCGTATCAAAGACGACCCCGGGGGGGCGCTAATACCTTCCGAAAGGACGGGAGTCCTGATAAATTGACAACAACGCTGGAGCGACGATGGGCGCCAGTAAGTTTTCAAGATAAACAGACATGTTTCTTACACGCTCTCCCTGCATTCGGGGCGTGAGAATGGCTTCGACACTCGTCGGTCGCTCTGGTCGAGAATACGTTCGGGACAAAATACTCAAGCATAATCCGAAGAGACCAGATCTTAATGTCTACCTCGCACGGTGAGTGAGCGTCCAAATTTCTCAACCCCAACAAATTACCTACGTATGGCTGTCGCCTTTTATACATGATATTCAAAAACTTATGGTTTAGCTCCGAGAACCGCAACTTCGTTTTAAAACGGGTATCCGATTCGATATTTGAGCAATCTGTAGAGCTTAGGCTGGAGTTTCCGCAAACTAGGCATCTTCGACTGCACATCGACGATAATGAAGCCGAGCGAGTTCTTATCTACGAGTACTTCAGCGATAACTTACTTTGTTTGGTGAAAAACAATCCAAGCTTGTCAATCAGTGCAAGAAAATGGATACTGCGCGAGCTTGGACATTCACTAAAGGAGTTCCATGCGAAGAACTGGATTCATATAGGTAAGTATGTCTATTAGCGATAGTCGCTCAAAATTATTGAACTAATCAACATAATTTATTTTTTTAGACGTGAAGCCTGATAATGTTATGATTGATTATAGTCGAGATGAACACGGCCAGCCTAAACCAACGAGAGTGATGTTAGGTGATCTGGATTGCTCCCTGAAACTGAAAGGCAACAAGCTTCTACGACTTCCTGAGGGGATGAAATTAGGAAATGTTATGTGGCGGAGCCCAGAAGCGCAAACGGGGCAGGGTACTGGCAAAGCGTCTGATGTGTTTTCCTACGGGCTTGTGGTAAGTTGAGCCCATGGTTTAATTTGAAAGTTTGAAGGATTTTGCAATTGATACTTATAGTGCCTTTTCACAACAACTGGGGTCGAAACACTCCACCCAGACTTTGAGCAGCTGAAGCGGGAAGGCATTGAGCCTGAGCTAGAGATCATGGGCCGATTGATATCCTTCTTCGGCCCAGTCCCGGAGGAACTGGTGACACATGTCCAAAATGACGACTGGGGCAAGACCATGATGGTAATATCGGAGTTGACAATGGATGGAAGTCCTACTGGGCCCGGACGCTTCGAAACCTGGGAGGAGAAGGATTTTCCTAATCTTACTTCCGAGACAAAGCAAATGTTATTAAGAATGACAAATCTCGACCCATCAAAGAGATCAACCATGGAGGAAGTTTTGGAGGACCCTTGGTGGAATTTATAGGGGAGTGAAGCGTGGATGGTTGACGTGGATTAAAAGGCTTCCTTCCCAAGTTAAATTGGCTTGTGGTTACTCATAATCCACATCCATTTTACATCTCGCTACTCCTTCTCCTTCCTACTCTTCTCCGCGAAGCCCCTCAAACCTATAGATACACGTGCTTGGTGGTAATGTGGTTGCCGTCCTCGTCCTGAAAGATGGTGGTGAAGTGATCTTTGCTATCACTTTCACTTGGGTGTTCCGTTTCACTGAGTTTCTTTTTGTGAGTTTCTATTCTTGTGGTTGCTGACGAAAGAAGATATCACTCACGCTAATATGGCACTATGGGCTCTCTCGGGCACCTCTGTTGCTTTCTGCATGGCTGTCACGAAGCTATCCTACACATTTATCCCTAGGAGGATTCGAGTCTAGACATTTGTCTTGCTCGTATACTTGAGGTGCAAGTAGTCCTTGCCGTTTTTGACGATCATCTTGATGAACATGGTGCTGATGATACCGGAAGACATTTCTGTGAAGGATGTTCGAAGTAATAACTGGGTTTTGAAGTTTGAGTTGACGATAGCCACTATCCCAGCTACGAATGCCTTTATTTATAACCAATATTATCGGCTCCGTAGTAGGCAACAGTGGCAGGGCAAGGCGGTTATTAACAACAGCGCTTTGAGGGTGCCAACATTACAGTGATTCATCCCCACTTAGCCCTCCGTTCGTCATTCAACTCATGCATTTTACCCAACCAGGGCAACCAGTTAACAAATAACAGTGATAGCCCTGGGTCTTTTGGGACCCTTGCTGCATGTATGAATGCATGGCGCAGTGAGGGCATTGAGACACGGTGAGCTAGTAACCCCCTGATCCGATTGAGGCTAAGAGCATGGAGTCACAGAGCTCGATCACTCATTGTTAACTTATGGTCTCGACGTAGGCGATATCAAGGGCTCTAGCGATAGATTAAACACAGTGATAATCGTGCCTTCGTCTCCTACCAATATAATTTCCAATCGTTGGTACTAGGGACGGGAACAAAGAAACTCGCACTGAACAGGGATGCGGTCCTAGCCCTCACCCTTACGAAACATCGTAACGTGTGCCTTTGGGTATGAGCTTATCATATAAATGTAAAAAGTGGAATGAGTGCTTGATTGAAGCCATTGCAGCATGGGGCGGCTATATCTCCTCGATTAACCGCCTTGATTTGACCTTGGGACCAATAATTGACTCCAATTAGCAAATAGCAAGCCAGTAAGAGATCATGAAAAGAAATGGCTAGCAGAAAAAAGTACGCCCAAATAAAAGTTGCTTCTCCAGACGAGGAGATATAGATATTGCTGAACATGGTCAAAATTTTCAACCAGAAAATACACACAATTGCTTCTTCTTGCCTCTTCGCCGCTTCGATCTAGGAGATACCTTAGGTAGGCATGGCAAGAGTATATAATTTTTTTAATGGGGTGAGCACGGATTTATTATGCTGTGGAATTGAAGTTACTTTAATAAGAGTTGAATTCGGTCGAAAATATGACCCCATGTGCAATCTTATTCCTTCTTTTAACCCACGTTCAACTGTGCTCCCTTGTGCGTATTTTTAGACGTGGGTTCGGAATTTGGAGCCTTTTCAACCTTGCTTGACAGTTATTTTAACGTGGGTAGAAAAAGAAAACCAAAATGTCTTCGTGTTTTGAGTAATAGGTAAAAACGTATTGGGGGGAATATGATTTTTAATGGAATATTATATCTGTTTTTTTGTGTTGAACCAAATCACGAAAAGAGGATCTTCAAAATCCGAGAGAAATAGATTGGTTTATTTTTTTTAACAACATGAGATCTAATATAAAAAGCACCTATACTCTCAAAAGCTACAAATAATGTGGTGAAGATGCCTCGGGGTAGTGGATATAATGTACAGTACATAGTTAACTGGCAACATGGATGTTACGGCTCCTTTCCCGTGAGAAGGTAGGTTAGAAGACAATGAAGTTATTACCACGACGAAACCAAATTGTTTTACCTTACCTTAATACCATGAGTTTCTCGGTTCAATT
>PDND01000301.1:0-26335 GCA_002572855.1 [Emmonsia] crescens
CCCAGGCACTGTGGGGGGAGGGGAGGGGGGGGGGTGTGGATTCCGATTTCTCTGTCATATTGTAGCTTAATTGGATCCTGTTAGCCAAATTATATATGCACACTTTAAACCCGTCATAAATTAAGAAAAGCCAGAGTATTCGAGGACGTTATGGGCGTGTTGAACGATCTATATATACAGGAGATCGAAGTGTACGGAAGTATAATAAGCGAGTGTTTGAGGCCGAATCTCGGCGGCGGTTGCCGAGTAAGCTTAATTAGAGTTATGGCTAGTGCCGAACTAACCCGGGTTCCACCTGATGATGCCCCGCGGTTAGTTCCACTCAACTCAACATCAACAACATTCCATCGGCCGGCTTTAAAAGTCGTCACCGTTGACACTTATATGCAGAGGGATTCTCCGCAACTCTTTCAACCCCATTTTGCTGAGACACAGGCGTTCTACATCTAAAGTCATGACTTCGTCCGAGGACACCGTAAGGATTGGCTATGTGCCAGGTGAGCTCCCATTACCACTTTTGGATTGTGAATGCCGAAAGTATCATCCAGCCTACGCTCAACGGCCAAACATGCAACTTCGTAAACCGTGCTAATAGTGCTCAATGAGATGCGCAGAGCACTATCTAACGCCTCTTCACCTTGCCCTCAAGTCGGCCATTGCCTCCCTCCCATTCAAAGTGACCATCAAGCCATTTCCTTCTGGGACGGGACATATGATAACCTCCCTGCGCGAAAATGAAATCGATATCGGTATCGGGCTAACTGAGGGCTGGGTAGCCGGACTAGTAGGCAAGACACAGTTGGAAAAGGGTGACGTAGACGGAGGGTATAAAATGGTAGGACAATGGGTGGAAACGCCACTCAGATGGGCGATCGTGACAGGCAGAAATCGAAACGAGATTAACGGCGTGAACGACTTGAAAGGGGGACGAGTCGGAGTGAGCCGATTAGGGAGGTTAGTAGTAACTTACCATTTCAGAACCTCGTTTAACACGGCTGCGTTGGCAACTCCCAGTAGCACGGGATGCTAACAAAGATATCTTTTTCAGCGGCTCTCACATCATGTCATTTGTTCTAGCCCAACAGCAGAACTGGTCATCGACATCTTCACCACTTATTCCCGTTATCCTAGGGCCTTTTCCCTCACTTCAGGATGGAGTAACCGGCTGTAATCCTGCGGCCCCAGATGCACCGCCAGCCCCATCTGCCGATTTCTTCATGTGGGAGCAATTCACTACCAAGCCATCCTTCCACCCATCGGAATCAACCCCGAACCCGCCACTGAAAAAAATTGGGGAAATCTTTACTCCCTGGCCTTCATGGCACATTGCTGCTTCAACTTCCACATTTCCTTCTCTAGCACAGGATGCGCGGCTCTCCCAACTTTTCGAAGCACTAGATAATGGCATAGCTGCATTTGAGGCCGATAAAGAGCACGTGGTCAAACTGTTGGGCACGGGAGAGTTAGGTTGCACGTACAATGAAGCTGATGCAAGGGAATGGCTTAAAGATGTACAGTTTGTGAAGGGTGGGACGAGGGGTGTTGATAAGTCTACTGTTGATGGGGTAATCGATATTCTCAAAGTCGCAGATGTCGTCCCAAAGGATATTGGAAATAATGATGCTATCGAGAAGGTTGTAGGAATCTTCAAATAGGTACGCAAGGAATTTTTATTTTTTTATTTTTTATTCGAACAAGACGAACTCTGTATATGTTAATGTACTTGCTCCGGGGCTGTTTTTTTGACGCATATAAACTCCAAAAGAAAAGAAAAAGAAAAGAAAAAGCAATCTTTGACTAAAAACTCAATCAATTGCTCTGAGAATGGTCTTTCGTTCACCCACATACAATGACGATCATAAAACATACTCGCGTTCAATAACTATAAGCTATTTTATGAAGTTCGAAGTCATCAAATTCTTCCACAGCCTGAGTTCGTCGCGACTTTTGCTGCATTTCAGCCTGGTCCAGCCTAGACCGCGCTACAGCGTTCCCGATATCCAGCTCATTAAGCGCCAAGCAGTGCATTGACTAGTAATTTAACAACCGGGGTAACCTTCTAAAGCACACTTCGGATATGACAGTCAACTAACTAGGATTTGTATTTGGTTACCCAGCCTCATGGTTGAAATAGATCCATCCACCTATGCATTTGGCCGTTTGCCATGGCTCCTCAACCTAAGATTTCACCTCTTAGATTCCTATTCATTTCACAGTTATTTACAGAGAGTCCCAATGACTAGCATTGGCCCTGACAATTTTGAATGAGAACCTCCGACCTGGGAAGGCTACATAATACCTTGGCCCCCGCCATCATTTTCCTTCTGTTTTCCTTTTCAATTCATTTGCCTTGAGGTATAGCTATGAGAGATGGCGCAGCCTAGGCTTAATGTTTGGTGTTTTTCTTTATTTCACTATCTACACCGCTACATGTATATTTATAAGGGGTAATGTTTCCACATGGCAATAACATATCACCAGTTGCAGGCTCAAGAGAGGTGTTTAGTCTGCCCCTGGCGCTGCGAGCCCCTTACATACCTGCTCCAATTGCTCCTCTTACTACCATTCTCCTTAATGGACCAGGTTATAGGAGCATATAACCTGGTTATCCACTACACCTAAAATGATTTCTTTGCACACTTTGACTTCTGGGCAGCTCCAGGTCCCTCTAAAGGCCACGTCAAATACCTACCAGAACGTCAGGCACGCTACGCCGGCCTAGTCAAGAAGACGATCATGTACGGGTATCCCATCACCCTCTTAGCGTTAACTACAACAATATCACCACCAAGGGTTGGCCCAGCGTCCATATAGCCAGCAAAGGGTCCTACAATCAAGGCCTTGTCATTGCCGATTTCGTACACTTGCCCAACTTGACATGTGGCACCTGGCCTGCCTTCTGGGTGGTTGGGCCATGAGGGCCCACAACAGGATAAATCGACATATACGAAGGCATACACGTAAACTCTCGCAGCGGAATGGTCTCGCACGCGGGGCCCGACTGCACTATATCCAGACGAAGCAACTTTGCAGGGGAAATCAAACAGTCAAATTGCAACGTCAACGTCCCGGGTCAATATATCAACCAGGGCTGCCGGATCATGTCAAGTGACTCATATTCGTACGGGCACGAGATGAACAGCATAGCCAGTGGTGTCTATGCAACGCTCTGGACACCACGCACGATCAAATCTGGTCCTTCCGCCGCGACCAGATTCCAGAGGATATTGAAGAGGGCCACCCAAATCCCGAATCGTGGGATGCTATCCCTGCTGCGGTGTTTGAAGGGGATTGTAGATTTTGACAAGCGCTTTGTGGAGTTGAAAATCGCGATTGATACGACGTTTTGTGGGGACTGCGCGGGGGATGTATGGGCGATTACCGATGGGTGTACATGGCATGGCATGAGTTGTGATGATTATGTTACTAATAATCCAGCGGTGTTTAACGATTCTTTTTGGGCTGTTAGATATATCAAGGCTTTTAATAGGGGGTACTGATGGGGGATGGGATATTTTTACTTTAGAACAAAGATAGGGTGAACTTTACGTGATCGGATTGTCTTAACATAGATTATTTTCCGGCAAAATTATGATTCTTGTGTATCGTATTATTATATGTAGACTTCACCTTAAATTACCAGGCAATAAGAAAAACTTTTATTGAGTGGGCTGTTGGGAGAATAATATTCGTTTAATCGGATTTTGTATGGACAATGGTATCCATGGATTTTGTATGAAATATTAATTACATAAGTTAACTACAGCAACATAGCCCTGGTGCAAAGAAAGTTCATTACTCAAATTTTCGGCCGGAAAAACTTTCAGCGTGGGTCACAACACCCCATTAAAGCTACAACACCTCTTATTAAAGGTGATTTTTTCATATATTTCAGGCCCTTACCCTATCTAAGTAAGTCCTAATCCCTAACCCTCCAGGGCTGCCCCAGGTGGTATTGAGGGGTGAGAGTGTATTAGTAATATGTTTGGTGTCGGGTATTTTAGATAGAATGAGAGTGGCCCCAAATTTTGAGTCACGTTCAACTTTTCCATGTTCAACTGTAACCACCTCTTCCAACATCATCTCTCCCATATGGAGGCGAACTGTCCTCCACCTTAACTGAGCCACGCCAGGCCCCTGGAAGCTACTTGTTTATTAGGTAGACATCCCAGGTAAAATCTCCCAATGAGAGCAAGTCAATGACATCCTTCGAGATGGAAACCAATGGCACAGCAGTACCAGGATTCCGATCTGAAAGACAACGTGACGAAGATATCATTCGCGTTGCCAGTTATTATCGTCGAGATTTTGACCTTGCGGTCACTCAAATAGATCCCCATGAGCACAAGGGAATACGAAACTCGGTGGCCCATCCATTCGTTAGCAGTCCTTCAGCTGCACTCGGGAGCCTTGAAGTTTTACCGCTCGAAATTCTCCAGGAAATATTCCTTCTCTTGGATATTAAGTCTCTATTCCAGGTCCGCGATGTTAATCTACGCGCCAGGGAGGTCATTTATACACTCCGAGGATATAAATCAATTATGTCCTATGCTTTTGAGCCTCTCTGCGTTATTCTGAGAACAAAGATCGCATCCTGGTTTACCATCCATGATCTATATAATGTCCTCTGCACACGAGACTGCCACATTTGCGACTCATTTAGCGGCTTTATCTTCCTTCCATCCTTTCAAAGATGCTGCTTCCCTTGCCTTAAAACCGCCTACCAGTTCCGCGTGGTATCTCTCACGGAGGCCGGGAAACGTTTCAAGTTATCGAAACAGGCCCTACGCAATTCTTTCCCGATATTAAGCACAATACCCGGACAATATTCTATGGAAGAGGTCCCTT
Organism: [Emmonsia] crescens; assembly: GCA_002572855.1. Lineage (NCBI taxonomy): Eukaryota > Fungi > Ascomycota > Eurotiomycetes > Onygenales > Ajellomycetaceae > Emergomyces > [Emmonsia] crescens. The sequence goes on from PDND01000301.1 coordinate 4,849, forward strand.
ATAAAAGACGGATGTATCTTCTAGCGGAGGAGCAATTGATCAAGGTATTTGAATGCTCTAACCGCGATCGAGAAACAAGAATAAGCCCAGATACTCCTAGGAAAGACGTCCTACGATACATGGCCGCCACCACCTTGCCATGCCTTGATACAGCAACCGGTCATATCGAACACGGCATTTGTTGTGCCGGTTGCCAGATCAAACTTGAGAAAAGCTTCTTCAGCACAGGACCAGAGTATGATTCGCATGTTGTTCGGGACCGTATATATTCACAAGCAGGATTTCTCGAGCATTTTCCGGCATGTTCCGAGGCACGAATTTTGTGGGAATCAAGCCAAGAAGGTAGAATACCCGTCAAAGTACCGTACTCTATTCAACGCAGACGTTGCTTTAACAACAGATCTACCGTGACGTCTACAAAGCGACAATACCAATACTAAATGAAATTTAAGTCTCGGACAGAAAAGAGGGACGGAATGTTGTCCGCCGTCCACCACTCACTCTTCTCTAGAATTCGGATATATTGCACAATTCGTGACGACTGACTACTGGTACAATTTACTCTGCTTTTGATGGCTTTAAATGAGGTCTAACATGATGATTTTCTTGTCAACATTTGAGAATAATCGGGATCGGTCAAGGAAGGTTGCTTATCCTGTTATTTTCATATATTTTCAAATTCTATTCGGATTTATTTTTCAGTCAAATACCATTATTCTATCGTACGAAACAGTTGGGGTTAGTCCGCGATGAATCGTGATTGTCTCGATTACTCTCTCCATACGACGGTTAGTAAATGTTGGAAACGCTTGGATGTTCTTTCCAGCCATATTTGGTCAACCACACAAAAGCCGTTGTATTCCTTTCACATTAGGTTCAGCCTGCGCTGTTCGAAGTCCCACACGGATACAAAGCATAAAGTCTCTGTTTGAGAGAAACTTTCAAAGTTTGAAACAAAAGAAAAGCTTAACATTTGAATCTCAGATAGAATTTGCATAAAAAGTGGGGGAAAAGGACAAGAAATGAGCATGAAAAATGAAAGCAAAGTAAAAGAAAATAGGAGAGAAATTTAAAAAGTTATAAGGGGAGGGATGAGAATAGGGGCGCGAGGAAATGGCAAGGAATAGAAACTGAATATTAAGGAAAGAGAAGAAAAGACGAAGCATTTTCTAAAAAATAAACTTAATCCTTCTCAAAACCTCAAGTTCGAAATGTGCAAAGCACCAGAAGTTCCATCGTGGTAACCGTCTCCCGCGTTGTTATGGGGGTCATCGTGGCCATTTGCAACGTCAAAGGTATTTACATCTGGGGAAGGGGAAGGGGAAGGAACTGGTGAAGATGCCCTATGACGCTCCTCCTCGCCTGTTTCGTCACGGTAACGGACGTCTGTAATGAGCCTGCGCTGGGAACTATTGGCATGTGTCCCATTTGCATTTTCAGTACCCTCAATTGCTTCGTGATAGGGCAGTCGAGTATTATAGCGGGCGGATAGACCGTATTGACGGGAAGATAAGATGAACTATTTCACCCATCGATTTTCGGTCAGTCTTACACGTTTATATATAATAAATATAGTAAAATTCATGTTGATAATTGTCCAGATACACCCGTTTTACCGTTCAATACTCACTTTCATTACAAGGCTTAATACTGCTGCGGTAAATATCATAGCAGCGGCTCCTCGTTGCGTATTTCGCCATCCAACAAAACAACTCTGGGTATACCCGAATGTACTGGTGCAATCACGTTGTTCAGAACCACCTGGAAAAGGCCATCCTCGATCGCGCGTACTTCTGAAACCGCAACACTGAAGACGATCCTGGATGGCGCGGATAGCGTTGGCGTTCTTATGGGAGTATAATGACTGCCATTGGTTTCCGAGGCGACATCCAACGATATCTTCGGGCATGAAGTAGGAGATAGCAAAAGTTGCCAGGGCTGTAGGGATTATTGTAAGCAGCTGCTCCAGAATGGTCATAAATCCGCGAATGTCATTAAGCCCCGGTGACGCTGTGTCTGACCGCCGGCTGCGGGTAGCAAGATTGGTAGACAGCGGGATGAGAATGGCCGTGATGATTGGGAGAAATGTGGTTATTCCTGAAAGTAAAATAGGTAGCGGAAGGTAGTACTTCGAGGTACGGAACCATGCGTATCTATGAGTGGGTGGTTAGCTGACTTGCGGAAATGTGTTGAGCTATAGCTGAAGATAATTCGTACGCGCTGAGAATTGTTGCTACAAGGCCAGCCTAGCGAACGATCAATTAATATTAATACCACTTTGGGTGATGAATGTACATATCAAGTGCATACAAAACATCCGAAAATCAGGAGTAGAGAGGTCGACAATGGCAACGCCATCTCTGCTGGGTCAACAAGGCTTGGTATATGCTGAAATGAAGGGTGTTAATATGTTAAACGTCCAGTAAACGGATCCTTTGCTGTCAAGCTTTAAATGTGCATGTAAATGGAGTTGAAGAATGGCAATGTAGATGTGTTTGTATCTTGAGGCGGGGTTACAGCCCTGTAAATTGAGGCCTGCAGCCAAGCAGCCAAGGATCACAGAAGATTGTAACTAGCCAATCCGCGTCGTTCTTTGACAATAGTTAGTTACCCAAAGCTTCCTCCCGTCAACACTGAAATTTTGAAGGTTGCGAGATATTGCCAGATTATTCTCAGTGCTAACCATGCCTTTGTTATGATGTGCTGGTCGCTTCCCAAGGGTACTTTGGAATCATATTGTTCAGCAAAGGACGTCCTCATTTCTGGATAATGAACCAATAGGCCAATTTTTATTGACAATAGCATTTTAACCATGAAGAATCAGATCCAACTGCTCTCTAACATATTTCCTAGGAGAAAGAAAGTAGTCGAGGCTTCCACAGGTCTATACCTCTGCGGCGCGGTAAACCCGAAGAAAAGGTATCGACACCAGGCGTAATGGTTGCTTCCGGCGGTCAAACTGCAATATCAGTAGAAAATATGACTAGGTTTGAATCAACATGTATCAATTCAATTCCCTTGAGCCTGCGGCGTTAAGCAAAGCTATCCATGGATCTCAGGCGTCGCAAGGGCAAGGTACGACTACTAGCTGGTAGCTATAGGGACATCTTTCGAATCTTCAAATGTTTGCACGTAAAAGGTCGATTTAAATAAGGCCAACACATCTTTTCAATTTTTCACCCATCGAAGACTGCGCCAATATCATGCTATGACTTAGATGGATATTGTTGTCGGCAATTGGTCCAGAGGTTTGTTGATGTCTGAAGTGACGCCGGAATAACTTTCCCCCGACCAAAACTCCGTTTTCGACTTCCGCTTCAACCTCCGCAAGACCTAAGAGAAATATACAAGAAAAGCTACAGTCGAGAAAAGCTACTTTTACTACGCCGGGCACCATGGCAACTCCCAGCAGATACATGTCGTCTCTGACGAGGGGCATTGTATCTGCATTCCGATCCCCAATACGACCCAGCTCCGCTGCTGTCCTGCCTTTCCTATGTCCAATACAGCAACAGGCAAGAAATGCCCAAACCAGAGCGAAGTCGAAAAAAAGCACCAAGGCCAAAAAGAAGCACAAGACCTTCATTCAGCATAATATGAAAGAGGCGGTCCAATTCACTCTGTGCGATGCGATGAGGTATGCTTTCCTACCTAGCCAATTGGCCTGCTTCGTTTAAGGAGCGTTCAAAAAAGTATGCTGAAGACACAAACACGCTAATTCGTTAAATCCGCAATTGCTTCTTCATCTCTAAAGATGGATCCGCGCCTTCGAAGTTGGTAGACCGCTTGCATCCGTCAAATACGAAATTCACGTCCGATTACGGTCAACCAGAGGCGGTTCCGTCATCCGCAACCAGGTCCGCCTTCCACACTCCGTCCAGCCACTCGCCCGCGTATGCGTGATCTGTCCTCCGGACTCAAAGGCCGCAAAGGAAGCTGCCTCAGTAGGCGCTGAAGTAATCGGTGAGGAGGAAGTTTTTGAACAAATCAAGAAAGACAATATCAACTTCGATCTGTGCATCTGCCACACCTCAAGTCTGGCGGCCATGAACAAGGCCGGGCTGGGGCGAATTCTCGGCCCCAAGGGCCTGATGCCCAGTGCCAAGTTGGGTACTGTGGTGGATAACATTGCGAAGACGGTGCGGAACATGCGTGGTGGGACATCCTATCGCGAAAGAATGGGTGTTGTCAGAGTGGCTATTGGGCAGCTGGGCTTCTCGCCTGAACAGCTGAAGCAGAATATTGTCGCGTTTATCTCGCAATTGAAGAAGGATGCTTCTATGCTAGATGATACGTCGAAGGATGTTTTGGAAGTGGTATGTCTATCTATATTCCCTTCTACACCTAATTTTTTTATTCCGATTTTCCCGCCTGCAATCCAAATGTGCAGTTTGCTGATAATTCATGAAATAGGTCTTGAGCTCGACCAACTCGCCCGGCTTCAGTTTGAATGGCGATTTCAGAAGCCCGGATTCTCCTCCTGTCCATGCCCTGACGGGAAATTGAATTATATAAATCTGTATAAATAGTTGTCTTCATTTCCAGTTTTTAAATACATGGCGTTCTATGGTATCCTTTGATAGAGAAAACACATAAACCACAAAAACTCCCAAAACTCCGTGATCATGCCAAACCCTCACTTGTCTTCTTTTTAGCCACAAGGAAAAAGGGCGCGTAAAGCCCTAAATTCCCAGCTTCTTCATAGCTGTTGCTGTATCGTCATTATCATCCGTTTTGTCCCCGATAAGCTCATACAGGCGCATGACAGCCTGTAATTTTTGCACCCGGTTCTTCTCATATCGTTTCGCCTGCTGTAGGGCAGTTTTCAAATCCAGCATCAGTGCCGTTTTTATTCGCTGCATTCTATTCTCTTGCTGGACAATAAACGGATGCTTCTCGCCCACCCTCCCACTAATCGTCCTGATATATAAATACTTGCGTATGTGTCGGTCGAGCCTAGACAGGGGCACCATCGGCTCACTACCACTGTCACTCCCACTTGCACTCGCCCCACCGTCATCGTCGTCCCCATCACTCTCCTCTGTCTCGCTTTCAATAACCCCATCCGACTCTTCATCGTCACCATCACTGCCGCCCCCACCATCAGCGTCCGTCGGCCCCTGCCCTTTCCCCTTCCCCTTCCCATCAACAATCATAAGCCTTTCCTCCAACTCCCCAATACTCTCATCAACATCCAACAGCTCATACGCAAGCATAACCTCCTTCCTCAGCCCCTTCTTCTCCTCCAACAACGCCGAAATATCACCAATCCTCTTCTCAAACCCATCCCGTATACCCTTCACATCCCTTTGAAACCCCAGGAGGCCAACTCGAACTTGTTCAACCTTCTCTTCACCGCCCTTCAGCGCGCTACCTAGTGATATGAAATCCTGGTAGTTCTCATTGACGAGGTCGAGTAGCTCGTTGTTGAGGGATTGGCTAAGCTCGCGCAATTCGGTTTGTAGGTCGGAGAGGGTTTGGTGGCGATTGGTGAGGGAGGAGAGGAAGGTGGCTGGGTCGAAGGTTGGGGAGAGGAAGGAGGAGCGCGAGAGAGGTTTGGGGAATGGGAGGTTCGAGTCTGTGTAGCTTGTGTCGTTTACATCTGGGTCTGAGTCGTCTGAGTCGCCGAACTGTGGGGGGTATACATATATAGTCAGTTTGTGGGGTAAGGTAACTGGAAAGGTGGAGGACGAACGTAAAATCTGGAGGTCATTTTCCCCCCTCAATTTCTTTGGTTCTCAGCTTCGATTTACTGGAGGTGTTACAGCAATTGATCCATCATTAAAGGGGAATAGAATATACGTGTGGTGGTAATTTAGTACTGTGTGCAGTACATACTCTGTACCCGTAGTTGTTGATCTGATATTGGCATGAGCTTGGGCCAATTACGTTGTAGATACGGTATAAAGATAATCCGAGTCCAGATGACTAACTGCAGATGTCTTAGTCAGCCCCCCCCCCCCCCTTCCCGCCTCCGCCTTTCCTCTTTTGTCCTCCCCCAACGTCAACCGCTAAGAATCGCGATGACAACTCATCTTCTGCATCTCGCCAGCTTCGTTGATGTGGACAGGCGTTGGGTTGTCTGAAGAAATGCAGCTTGGATGGATCCTGGTTCGTTCTCTTCTGCCAGACCAATGTAGGTCTTATTGCCTGCTTGAATCCTCGTAACCTAGGCCCCCCTCTTTCCCCTCCCGCAGCCCAAAACCTAGCCAGCTGTTCGTCAGTTCTACCCCCCAAGGACATACCTGCATGCTTTCATCGAGAATACCGCTGTTCGAGTGGAGTGGTGCTGCAATATTACAGGACCAGCCCCGATTCTCCTATCTACTATAATAGAAGTGCCCCCTCCCATAAATACTCGCAGATATGGAGGCCAGGTCAGACAGCAACAACCACAACAACAACACCCAGAGACTTTGTTCGTCCCTCCCTCCCCACCAGTGGCTCAATCATTCACCCGCCAATTCTCGTGGGCGCAACCGTTTGTTCGACCCTCCCCCTACTACTACTACTGCTACTACTGCTTCTTCTCCTCTTGATGAGTCCACTCTTGCACGTCGCACTGCAGCTCTACGCCAACTGAATGGCCTCCCGCGTCTGTCTCAGCGCAACCATAGACATACGACTTCTATCAGTAGCAGATCATCTTTACCCTCCCAGCCCGTGGTAGTCAGGACATACTCTGCCGAAACTGATGCTCAGACACGGCCGTCTGCCATGTCACGAGGTACAGGTATGCTAGCAAACGGATCTGTGGCAGATAGACCGCCTGCCCAGCTACCATCGGTTCAGGACTTCGGCATTGACGGTATTCTAAGAGCCATTGAACCTGATATTCAAAGCACTCTCGATGCAATCGCTGAAATATGCGGAAGAAGCAAACTGAGTCTCGCAAACGAATATGGAAGCCATCGGCCTCCCCTAGGAGAAATCCGTGCTTCGAGCAGATCAATAGATCATGGCCTACTACCTGTCGAGGAGGCCAGTTCGAGCAACGAAAGACTAGTTGACCAAAACGTCGTCATTATAGGTGAAGATACCAGTACAGTTGACGGACGGAATACCTTCTCTTCAACATACCGCTCATTTGACAATGCACCTGAAGACACAGGTCTTGTAGCATATGGACCTGCCATGCCTCCTACCTGGGGCCAGGACACTTTCTCCCAGCAAAATGCTATATCAACAAGCCATATTTTGTCCACTGAAACGAGACCCCAACCTTTATCTCGGACACACGAAGCGAGACCTTCAAGACATAGTTTTGACTGGGCTTTGCTTGGCCGAGAGACAGAGCATAGGCAACAACATCGACACAGTATATCGACACAACCCGTCGTTTCCGAGGTCCACTTAGATGCTCAGGCAGATGGGACATATCTCATGGATACATCATGGGAGTCCTACCATCGGGAGACTTCAGGGCATACTGAAGATTATTCAGTGGACCCTCCCGTGAACGAAACCGTTCTTCGAATCCGAGCTGAAAGATTATCCTTGCTTGCTGATTTGCAAGGATGGCTGACCTGGTTCAGAAATATAGGTCACCGCCTAGATCAAGATGGTGACTCTCCTACTTGTCACACTGCTGAAATGAGACTTCGCGAAGTTCTCCAGCGGCAGGATAATTGCGTTTCTTCAGGCATTGTGTCTGCTGACATTTCCTAGGCGTGGTGTCCTGCCTTTTTTTACGACTGTCTAACCTGTTTTTTATGATGCAGACTTTTGTGCTACTGACATAGCGCACTGGGATTATTCTATTTCATAATGATATACCCCTCCACCGAACGTTCTATATGTTGTTCATATTCTGTTTTGAAGGGCGACCTGATGATACCTAACGATTTACGTATACAATATTCTCTCTTATCTATGCCTGGGAGGACCCCTTGCCTTGTACTAAGTTCATTTGAGCGTTGTTATTTCCTAATCGTTTATTTTCTTTCTCCAAAAATTGGAAGTCCACTCATACAATACATTGAGCGCAAGCTATTCATATTACACAACACATATGACAATTTAATCGTTTATACAATCAAATAAATTCCATAAAATCCTTTTCCCCCTTTCTATCTAGCCCGTCCAAAATCAGAAAATGCATGAGGTATATAAGTAATCGCATATACTGGCTACAAAAGGCACATGTACGTGACAAAAAAATAAAAATGGAACATGCAGAAAAAAAGCTAATCACCTCCTTCCCTCCGCCTCCTCAATGACCGTGCTCGCAAACGCCTCAAAAAGTGGCCTGGACCAACACTTCTGATACCTTTCCACCAACAAATCCTCACCCTCACCCTCACCCTCACCCGCATTAACCACCCCCTCCCCACTCAAACGAACCCCCTCCACCATCTCTCCAAACCCAACATCGATCGGCACAGCCCCCAAAAACCTCACCCCCATCTCCTCTGCCATAACCCTCCCCCCACCACTAGAAAACACATTACTCACCTCCCCACAGCATGGACACGAGTACCCAGACATATTCTCCACAACGCCAATGACAGGAATGCACGTCTTGGCGCAGAAATTGAGTTCCTTGCGCACGTCCGCTGTCGAGATGGCTTGCGGGGTTGTGACGAGGACGGCGCCGGCGAGGAGTGGTTTCTTCTTCAGCTGTTGTTGTGGTTGCTGTGCAGACGTGGAGTCCTGGTTTGTTGTTGATCCTGCGCGTGTGGTGGATGCTAATGTGAGCAATTGCTCCGCGAGCGCGATGTGCTCGTCGCTCGTTCCCGGCGGGGTGTCGATGAGGAGGTAGTCGGTCTCTCCCCACAGCACGTCCGTGAGGAATTGGCGGATCATTGCGGTCTTTTTGGGGCCGCGCCAGATTACGGCGTCGCCGCGGTCGCGGAGGAGGAAGCCTAGGGACATGCAGCGGAGGGAGCCGCGTGATGTGGTTGTGCCTTGTGGTTGCGGTTGCGGTTGGGGTTGGAATGCGGGAACGGGTTGGGAGGTTGGTGGTTGGGTGCTCGTATTTGTATCTAGTGTTGTTACCGTAGAAGCTGTATCTGTAGTTCCGCCGGCGCCGGCGCCAACGCCCGCGGCGGAGGTGGAGGCAGAGGCGGGAGGGAGGGAGGGAGATGGCACGGCGCTATTAGACGAAGAAGCAGCGGAAGCAGGGTGTACTAAGACTGGCACCCAGCCACCAGGCGCCTGGGTAATTTTTGCATCCTCCTTGCCTACCAGGCGTGGTATGGAGGGGCCTGTAAGATCAACGTCAAGAATTCCCACGGACCGGCCATGGAGGGTTAGGGCTAAAGCAAGTTGTAGGGTCACGGATGATTTGCCGACGCCACCTTTGCCGGATAGGACCTGTGGTTTTTTTATGAAAGTCTGTTAGTGATCTGGAGAATTTGATTTAAGGGAATGGTGTCGAAGTGTTTGCTGTCGTTCCTTTGTTTATCGATAAGGGATAATGAGGGGCGAGGCGCGGGGGAAGGGAACGATCTTACCAGCACGATATTTTTGACGCCGTCCAGGGACATGATGAGAAAGACTATTTAACTGGGAATATTCAGAGAGGGCGAAATCAGTCTCATTGAGTTAGTGTTTAGTACTGCTGCCATTGCTGTTGGTGGTGGTGGTTTTGTATATATTTTTTCTTTTTGGATTGTCAAGCATCGGAGTGGCGTCATTTGGCAGCACATTTCCGCTCCCGCTCCCGTCAACAGTACCTGGGCATCATAAAAGATAATCACCGAACAAGTACAACTCACAAATTCAAGAATTTATTTTGTTAATGGAAGCTGACACGTTTGTATTACGACTCACGGGTCGTTTTACATTTGTTTCCCTTCTATCTATCTAGTCATTAATCCTATTATGTGCCTAGTTCCCGAAAAATCCCCCTGCCCTGCTCGGGCATTCATTTCAAAGCGGCGAACTAAAATCTTTAAAAAAGTAAAATGCGAGTCATTCTTCATTCATATCAGATCAAAATTCTAAATGCTCACGTCCATTTCTGTACCACAACACCTCCACGCTTGTATTCCTTGAGGTCCCCTATGACCGCTTCCTTATCAGTAAGTTCTGTGCTAGGGAACGTCGTCATCAACACCCATGGTCGTTGCTGGCTCGCAGGGCTGGCAGCGGTGACAAACGAGTATATATCGCCAATGGTATTTGTAGTGTTAAACCGGGTGGTCAAGCGCGTTCCATCTCCTAATCGTACTTGGAATGTAACTGTGGGCTGCGACTCATCTACCTTCGGACCTTCTGGTCCAGCGGGTTCTTCTGCTGTTGCTGCTGTCGGTGCCGCTACAGGCACAGGGGTAGGAGAATGGGTCCCCGAACCCGGCGTTGGGCTGCCAAGCCGCTGTCCACTTCCAGAGAATGGTGTATATTTGGGTTTTGGCTTTACGTATTTTTCGTCATGTTGCTTTATTTCCACGTCAACCTCCTGTCCAGCCTGCACGTTCATTATCGAGAGTGGTGCTCGTCCTTGTCGGATGCCATTCAATATCTCCGCGTTTCTAGGGTCGTCGGATCTGTAGAGGTCGCCGTCATCTACCGAGAATCCATCTGCCCAGAAGTGAAGTGTTCGACTAACTCGCGGGGCTCGTTGACCGCGGTTGGCACTTGGGTCTGGGATGAACTCGCTTGGTGCATCGTCGCCTCCCAGAGTACGAGCGGCGCCAGTGAAATGAGAGCTTCTAGATTTGGCTTCGTCGGCTGGCCTTGGTGCTGTTCTAATGTGGAAGACACGTTAGTCATTTCAGTTGAAGTGCGATATGTATGATGAGCTACTTACCTTTTTGCCTTCTCGATAATTTTCTGCTTGATATCATCAGGGTTCTGGACCGCCAGTCCTGATTTTTCACCTCCAGCAAACATATCTTGTGCTTCATCACTGTCGTCATCGCTATGATCATGCGCCCCAGCATCACCTGCGCTTAGATCGCCGAGAGTTGCGAACTTCTTCCTGGGAGCTTTCCGCACACTGGATTCGGAGGAGGGGGGAGGCGCTGCACCGCCAAGTGTTCGACCGCCTGGAGGTTGTACTGGCTCATCATCAGACTCGATGTCATCTCGCATGGTATCGTCCTGCTCGGGATAGTATTCCGCAAGCGCGCCCTGTAGGTCCCAGCTGCTTGTAGCTAGGTATTCTCTGGCCTGCTCAAAAAATACGAAATGAATAAGTAATACTGGAGATAAGAGTTGCAAACCACACAGCAGGTTAGAAAAGAGCTTACCTCTGCAGGAGAGATGCCCGTAATACCGCAGAGCTGGGAGATCAAATCATCCTGCTCCGCCTGAGGAGGGGCCATGATGCAAGCAGATCTAGGCGTTGGAAGACTTCGCGGCTCGCTTAGGGTCCTGAACGCAGCCAAACAAGAGAAAGCGCTCAAAGACGCAAGGTATTCAGGTACAAGAAAGATAATTGAATAGCAGTAGATGAAGGCGCAGGCAGATGGAGACAAAGCTGTTGTTGGCTCCAAGCTTCAAAAGCTGTGTTGAAAGAGTCCATACAAGGCTGCTGACCTAAGCAAGACGTCACGGCTGCCTGCCAGATTATGTCAGCATCGAGCCTTTCCGCGATGAAATGGATGAGACTCGGAATGGGCTGTAAATTCATAATATTCGCGTGTACTTTGTACAGTACAATATGCAGAAAATACGCTTTAATATAGATTCTAATCTGAACAAAGAAACAAGAATGGTCCAGTGTTCGTAGCTGAGATTTTGGTGATGGGATGCATGGATATACCCAGGTCATGTGACTCCGGTTTTCCTCAGAACAATTGACGATGGAGACATCAACAACGATACAAAACATATCCCATATCCCATATCCCATATACCATATACAAAGTACATCCCACGCTTACGGGCCAATTGTCATATCCAACGTTTATACAGCATTTCTTTTAAATATATACCCAGCAGTGTTCGATCAACACCGGCTACGTGCGTAGTCAGCTCCACAGACTCCAACCCTCCCCCTCCTCCCTACATATACACCAACTCCAACAATGACATCAGGAGAGAACTCGCAGTCGCGGATAGAACTGTACGATTCTGCTTTGACTCTGCCCTCAGACTCAGAAAACTATTCAGCAAACAACGAGCTGTCTCCATCACCCCCCTCGTCCTCGAGTTCTCCTTTGATCCTCTACAAGCCCCCCACGCTCTGGGGTTTACTGCGAGGCGCGGCTATCAATCTCCTCCTCCCGTTTGTCAATGGCTTAATGCTGGGGTTTGGTGAGCTACTGGCTCATGAGGCTGCGTTCAGGTTAGGATGGTCTGGCACCAAGGTAAGAGATTCTTTGTTTCTTTCTTTCCTCTTTTCGAATGAGAAACCGAGCCCGGAAGCGTGAATGGCGGAGTGGGCACTTCCGTTCGAGGTATCTAGGTACTTGCTTCGAATCGCATACTAAGACATCCCGTGCGCTGATTAGATATTTCCCACCTATCGGCGATCCTACCCGCTTGGACCTGGCATTGAAGCCCGTGAGGCCCCGCGCGAAAGACGGTCGCGGAATAGATTTGATCTAGATTCGATGACCTCGATGGAGTGAGGGCCGTGATATATCTATCATCTGACTTTAGAATGGGAGCGCATTCATTCCTCTAGTTAAATTAGCTGTCATGTTCTTCCTTGTGACTTTTTTTCCCTTCTTTTACTGGCATTTTATTGTACAGAGTCTCCCCTCCTATCAGGGTTGAAATCTGGGATTGGCGAATGGCGTCTGGAAACTTCCCGTATTTCTTGTTTAAATAGTAACTACTATGTTATGTACGATTTATGCTTTCTTTTCATCCCAAGGCAGCTAAGCGAACATAGGATAGAAATAGCAAACCAACATTTATTTACTGTAGGTAAGCTCTCGTCTATCATACAATTTGTTTCTTTTACTATCTGTTGTTGAGTCTTTTGGCTGTTCTAAGGGTGAGTGATGTTCCACATAAAATATGGTTTTGCGGAGTCGGCAAACCTTCCCCGAATCGGCAAAGAAGCCCTTTTTTCCTTTCCTTGAGCCTGGTCGAATTTTTTGGCCGGCTTCATCTCTTCAACCACCAAACACACCAGGGTTCAACAGCACGGCCACGACGCCAGGTTCGCATTACACGGCTCCTATATTTCCTACTATGCTAGTCAAGGCAGCCGTGAGGCCGTGGGCCGCTGTATCTGGTGGGACCAGACGGTCATTAGCCTTTTCACCGCACTCCTCTAGACAAGTCAGCGCCTCTCCCCCCAAAGAAATGCTATTTGCATTGCGACTGCGGCAGTTAAATTACTAACTACCATATTTCTTTTAGCTCTCCACATTTACAGCAAAGAAATCGTTTCAATTACGGTCGCGGACACCAATACAAAATGCTTCCGGGCTGATAAGGACATCGTCATGGAGCCCGATCTTCCTTCAATCCGCTGGACCATCATCCTCCCGCTTCAATTCCACCACGACGACGGCTAGCCCTGCCAGTGAACTTGTGGATACTGCTGTAAATACGCCGATATCTGGTGGGGCTGAGTCAATTGACTCCCTTTCTCCGATGGACCTTGCCACCGTGGACATTTCCTTAATCCCCGAAAAACTAGGCTACCTAAAAGCAGTCGGTTTAGATTATGGCTTTGGCCCTTCACGAATAATAGAAACCATCCTGGAATCACTCCATATTTACGGCGGGCTTCCGTGGTGGGGTGCTGCGATAAGTACTGCAGTTCTGCTCCGTTTGGCCGTGTTGAAATTTGCCATGGATGCGTCCGATACCTCAGCCAAGGTTGCCAGTGTGAAGCACCTCACTCAACCGCTTCAGGAGCAAATCCAACGGTGCTATAGAGAAAACGATACTGTTGGAATGCAGCGTGCGCAACAGGAGCGGAAAATCCTCAATGAAACCCACAATATAAAGCTCATGAAGTTGGCCTTTCCCTTGCTGCAACTCCCCCTCAGTTTCGGCGCCTTCAGGGTCTTGCGGGGCATGTCTGCATTACCCGTGCCAGGATTGGATTCAGAGAGCTTCCTTTGGCTCTATAATATCACGGTGCACGATCCATACTTTATCCTCCCCGTCACAACGGGAATTATAATGCATTATACATTCAAGGTTCGTTCAACCCCACCCACCGCAGCGCAAACCACAACACCGTTTCTTTTTCCTTAACAACCCTTTGATTTTACTTTTCGCACTCCGTCTTCTTGCTCTCTATGTAAAATCTTCTAATAATCTTTCATCAATCAGCTTGGTGGCGAAACTGCTAGTGCAACTGATCCCACCGCGGCAATGGCCAGACCCATCTTCCTCTACGGCTTACCAGTTTTGTCGACGGTTTGCACATCCTTCCTACCAGGAATCCTCCAAATGTTCTTCGCCACAACTTCAGTTCTAGCAATCTGCCAATCTTACGCCTTTCGCAACCCTTCCTTCCGTGCCATGACTGGAATGGCACCGTTCCCCGGCCGCCCTGTCGCTCCCGGCGCTAGTGAACCTAAAGTGCGTATTCTCGAAGCCCAAACAAGTAACCCAGAACAGCCCACTCATATTGAGACCGTACCAAAAGTCAGCTTCATAGACCGATTCCTTTCCAGCTTCCAGAAGTCTATGAAAAGTACCCGTAAGAAGGTGGAGAGTTACACCGGTCAGAATGAAAAGGTCGAGAAGTATGCCGATGGTACTCCCAAGACTCGCATGACCAAGAAGCAGCTTGATGAGGCCATTGCTTACGATAGCAGGCGACGGGAGGAAATCGCTCTTGAGCGGGAGACGCGGAATAGAGAGCGACAAATGGAATATAAGCGAAAGGCCGCAGAGAAGAAGAGGAAGCAGAGAGAGATATGAGCGGATTTGAGCTTCTTTCTATTTTTAAGACCTTTTCCCCTTCTCTTTTGTTAGAGATATCTATTTTTCTCTGTTGTATTTCTTCTAATTGTACATGTACTTTATTTGAAAAGGCGTGGGAGTCTTCATTTTCTATTTTCCCATCTTCTGGTTCGCCTTAAGCTTCTCTCCTTTTTATTTTATTTTACCCCTTTGCCTCATTTGCTCCGGCCGTTTAAACTCCACATGCATCCGTATGTCACTCAAATATTTGACCATCATTTCACACCCCGTTTATCGTCCCCTCTCATGTTTCCCTCACCCCCCTTTCACATATATCTGTTTTATCCCCACGTACGGGCCGACGTTGAGGCTATTTCCATGTTGTCCTGGGCGGCTAACCTACCCTACTTCAACTACCAAACGTGTATACAGAACGAGGGATCCACCGCGTGTACAATATACAAATCCAGTGGGATGAATGGGATTTTTTATTTAAAAAAAGAAACAATAGACAATAATCAACAATCAAAATAAAGACAGGAATTGGCATGCTTTTAGTTAGTTTCCCATAGAATTTTACGTGGCATGTCCCAACTCCTACGCTCGAGAAATCAGTCAATATGAAGAGGCATCTCAACTCATTAAACTAATTTCTTACCATAGTCGCTCAACTTCCATGGGATTTATTTTCCGTCCAATTTCATTCTAGGGGTATATATAGGGGATTGACCACCTTTACACCCTCTCCTTCTCCCTGGCATAAACGAGGATAGAGTATGGCTTTTGATATTAGATAAATGCGTCCCCATAAGCCAGCCCTGCAATTTAGAAAAGCAAAATGCCTAGATAATTAAAAAAGAATTCGCCCAATCCTATTGCCCATTAAACGATGTGATTAATGTAAAATAAAAACTCCGGTTTGTCCATCTATTACTCCGTACCCCCTATGCAATTATGTTTAATGAATATATGGCCAACCAAACCGACCCAAACCAAAAGCCAAAGCCACCCCCAAACCATTTAGTTCAGCCCAATAAGCGGGCATAAAAACCGATCGACACGAATTCATCATGAAAGAGATGAGTGTTAAAAAAAAGGGCGTCACCAGTAGCCCCAAACCCTTCTGTTGCTTTTCCCCTCACCACACCCCATCCACCTTCTAAGCTATCGAAACAACCTTCTCCCCCCAACGCCTCGAACCCCGCATGAAAACGACCCCTTAACCCCCGTACCACCCATACTCAATCCTCCAAGACCAACACCGCCACCTTCACCATCGCGCTTATACCGTCTAAGCGCCTCGCGCAGATGTGCGGGGAGGAGTTGCCCGCGGTGGGGGTTTGGGGGTGGTTTGAAAGGTGGTTTCTGTTTTTTGGACTTGGGGGTTGGTTGTGATTGAGGTGATGTGGAAGTAGAGTTGGGGACGGTGGGTGTGAATGATTGAGACGCTGTTGGCGTGTGGACTTTTGTATCTGTCTGCGACTGCGAGGGTGGCTGCGTCTGTGCTGAAGAAGGTGGAGTGGTGGTGGATTGGGTAAGGGTAGCGCCATTCGTTTTGATGCCGCTGGCGGAGGATGGTTCTTCCTTGACAGCAGCCATTCCATTCTCCTTCGGCTCCGTTTTAATAATAGAAGGTAGCCCAGCTTCGGTTGCACTGCTACCCGATTCGAAGGTCCGTGTCTGCGCCTGGGTGTCCAAGATGGTGTTCGTTGCCTTGGATTGCGTAGATGTAGCAGTAGCAGCTTCAGCTTCGCTTTTTGCTCGAACCTCCTCCTCGTCCTCGTCCTCCTCCTCTTCTTCTTTAGCCAGCGCAGCTGCATACTCGGCATACGCAGCCCTATCCGCTGCCTCCGCCCACTCCTCCTGCACCGTCCGGGCCTTCTCCACCAATTCGCCAACAAACACCTTCGTATACCCACTGATAGTCGTAATGACATTCGGCGGCACCGACTGCGACAGCGTCTGATTCACAATCTTGCGCACCATGGGTTTATTCAGCTTAGCCCGTTTAAAGAAGTCATACCGCGACGACTGAGCCGGGGTAAATGCGTCGATGAGAATCCTGTTTTGTTTTGTTTTTTGTTTGTTAATCCTGCGCAGAGTAAATCTTCTCAAACACAACCACTCAAATCCATTTCCAAAATGAATCCAAAAACGCAAAAGAAAACAAAAGAAGACTCACGCAAGATTCTTCCTCTCCGCCTCGGCCTCCCTCGCCGCACCATCCCTATCCCTCTCCCCCTCCTCGTCCAAATCCCCCTCATCCCCCTCCTCCTCCCCTTCCTCCACATCCCCCTCCTCATTCCCCAAACTCTCCGCACCCCCATCAACAACAGTCCCCCTCACACTCCCCGGCCCCTCCCTTTCCCTTTCCCCTCCCTTCCTCCCAGCAGCGCTACCAGCAGTACCGCCCCCCTTCTTCCTCTTCTTCCCCTTCACATTCCCCATCACCCCATCCGCACTCCCGCCACCAAACGACCCCGTAAAACTGCCCGTCACACTCCCGCCATCCGCTTCAGATTTCACACTAATGGCGCTGGCGCTGTAGACGCGCGGGTCTGTGTCTTGCGAGGCGGGGAAGGACGTTTGTCGGAGTGGGTGCATGCGTGGTTTTTTGTGGGAGATGGCGCTGGCGCTGGGGGGGAGGCCGGAGGGGCGCTTTTTAGGTTGGTTGTAGTTTGAGGGCGGGAGGGAGAGGGGCGCTGGCGGTGGTGAGAGGGACATTGTGGATGTATGTGTGTATGTATGTATGGATGTATGTGTGAGAGTGGCGTAGGAATATGGGTTTCTGGCTGTGTGTCTGAGATGCGGAGAATGGAGGTCGAGGTCGAGGTGAGATGACGCGCTGCTTGGTTGGTATGATGCTCAGTGACGACTGATGGAAGACAAGCCAGGCTGCAACGATAGTTATGTGAGGGTCTTATAGGGTATTATTAGATGCTGAGGTGAAGACGTATTGGTTGTTCAACAACCTGTAGTGTCCAGGGTTATGTTTTGCTGCCAACTGGCGCCGATAGTTTGACATTTCATTGCTACAGGCGAGAATTCCGAAGAGTTGGAAGCTTGAAACCAGGGACATCACGTGGTCACTTCAGATCCATATAACTTATATCAGATTACGGAGTGAAAGATTAATGAATGTTGAAAACATTCAGAAAAGTCACTGCGTACTCATAACAAGCAGATTTAACCCTTTCAATAATACAGGATATCCTCAGTGGCTCTCATAATCTACCTCTGCCAAACAGAACAAAATTAATTGCCGCCATACTTTGAAAAGCTACTAGTACTACTATTCAGTTAGAACCTATTTGCTGCTTGCTACATATCAATTAAGTGCAATCTGATTTACATCAAGAATAAAATCAAGAAAAAACAATGAGTAGCATTTGAACATCACCATCAACATAATCCTTATATAACGGTCGTGCAATTTGGGTTGTTCCTAAATGAGAGTAATTATTTTTCGAGAAAAACTACCTACCGAAGGCTTTTAACCCGAAAACGTAAATTTTAAAATAAAAGGAAAAAGGAAAAAGGAAAAACCAAAGAAATTTATCACAAAATGACAATGATCAGGGGCGCGGGCGCGGGGAGGAAGTAGCTAGCTATCAGTAACACAATAAATGCTGAAGGGGGAGGGTATGGATATTAAAAGACCCCTCCTCATCGAATGGAAAAATCATCATCAAAAAGATTAAGCGGGCAAAAAAGGGGTTAGTTAAGGGATATATTATTATTTATTATTTGAATGAAACTGGGGACAAAAAATCAAAAGAAATATCAGAAGAAGAAGAGAAAAAGAGTAAAAAAGCAGCTAAGAATGCTTAAAACAAAAGAGGTCAAAGAAAGACAAGAAAGCCCAAAAGAAAAATATTTTAAGGACTAAAATATCAAGCAAGCAAGCAACGACCAAAAAAGAAAACATTCCCCCCAAATCCACACCACAATCCGAATGTTAATCCACCTTTTTAAAACGCATGCTCCCCAATCCGCGGTGCCCCGCCCCTCCAGTCATTACGCTCATAATAGCGAAAGACAAGGTCATACCCATCCAAATCATGCACGATACGATCAACACGACGATATCCCGGGATCCGCTCCATCTTCGCATTGCGAACGGCCGCATTATTGCGTTTCACCTGCTGGTAGTCATCATGCTGATGGACATGATGTCCGTCTCCAACGGCTCCCACCGCGTTTTTATAGCCGCCACCGCCACCGCTGCTGCTCCTGCTAGGCTTCTTAGCCTCAAACAGCGTCACGCTAAACCGGCCCGGCTTGAAAATATCCACAACATGCTCGACGATTTCGGAGGTTTCGCGGCCGCTCTGGAGTTGGGGGACGTTGGTTTCGAAGGAGGCGTAGGAGCAGTGGGGTTCCGGCGTGACGTGGACGGTGAAGTAATGGGAGCTGGCGCTGGACTTTCCGTCTGTGGCGGTGACGGGGGCCGGGACGACGCCGTTGGCGGAGAAGCCGCAGGGGGTGAACAGGTATGCGTCGACGCGGGCGCCGGGGTACTTGCTTGTCGGGTAGATATCGGAGAGACCGCATGATTCCGACACGACGGTGCCCAGGCCGTGGCCCTCTGTGGTTAGATCGGGGGGTAGGGATTGTTGATCCATGTCTGAACCCAGGTCATCGCTTGTGTCGGAGGTGTTGCTGAAGACGTCTAGATGTTCGTCGTTGTTGTTGTTGTTGTCCTTTTGCTGCTGGTGCTGGTGCTGGTTGTGTTGGTACCGATGACGGCCTTCCGTTGCGACCGCACTCGCATGGTCGAGGTAGAATTGCTTCGCATTCTCCTCGTCCAGGTCAGTCATCAGTATTTCGAGAGTCTCGTCATTCTCCTCTTCTTCCTTGGCCGAGCTGGTTGTTTCCGTTGTTGTCGTTGTTGTCTTGGGATACTCGGGGAAGTCAAGGACCTTCACGGGCGTATCGTTGCTTGGCGTGGACGGCGGGGTCAACACGGTAAACGGCTCGGTCAGGTAGAGATACCAATGCTCTCCATTCATTTTGCCAATCATGTACGCGCTGCCTCCAAGGAACAGCTGGTCCATGGCCTTAACCTCATCCCGCCAGCTGCGATGGGGACCGCGCTGGCGATCGGGGAACAAAAAGTTCTTTCTGCTATAGAAGACGCGGTACGGAGCAGCCGCAGTCTTGATCCCACGAGAAGCTGGGGCGGTATTCTTGCGGAAACCAGCGTACAAGGCTGCAATCTCGAGGATGCGAGGCAGTCCAGACAGCAGGGTAGTGGTCCCACAGGTCTTGAGGATGAGCTTGTGTGGGAACACAAACATGCTGGATTCGGAGAGCAGGTAAGCGTCGACATCGTCGGATTCGATGATTGACAAAACCTTGCAGTTGACAAGGTCAAGCATGTCTTTCCATATCTCTACTGGAACCACTTTGAGCCCCGTAGGCTCCGTTGATCCAAGAAGGTCCTGAGGAGATGGACCAAACCATACCTCTAAAAGCTTTTCGGGCCCTATTGAAAATATATAGGTCAGCAAAATGAAATTTCTTGGAAGGTTAAAAAAGTAAGTCGGGGAAGGGCTAACCTTCAAAAGCATTGCTCGAATCGAGATCCAAGGTAGCCTCATGATTAATTGTCAACGACGACGTCCCCACGAAGGAGGAGGGTGATGTCGTGCAATTCTTCGGAATCTCAATGTTCATCATATCCGAAACCGGGAAACGGATTCAGCTTATAAAAAGTGAAAACCGAAAAAGCGAAGAAGAGAAAAATGATATAAAATGAAGACTTTTTCCGTTTCGTGCAAGACCTTGGACAAGAGCAAGACTCTTATGAAAGCACTATCTTCCACCCAGACGAACAATGCGGTGTCCGCCTGAGATAGAGGAAGGCCCGAATTAGTTTGGGGGAGCCCTACGACAGCTGGCAACCTATGCCAGCAAGATGTAAAAACCGATATGTAACGGTACCTGCCCCAAGAGAGGCGTTATGGGGGTCTGGCGGAGAGGGGGATGAAGAAAGCTCTCGGATGGGGAATTGTGGCTAATCCGATATTAGAACCCCCGCACTGGCAAGATACCGATACCTGCAAAAGTATCGGGTCTAGCAGACGAGGAGATCTGCCTTTTTAGATACAGTCAAAATAAAAGGGGTATATTGGGTTTGGTTTCCGGTGTGGTTTTTCGAAAGGGGCGTTATCGTGGTCTGTTTTAATCAATTGCGGGATTGATGTTAGTTGAGTTTGTTTGATTAAATGAAATTAAAATAAATAGACGGATGGAGCATATTCCCAGACAAATCACTGAAGATCGCGAAACGTCCAAGGTGGCAACAGGAATAAAAAAATCCACATATCCGCTTCCGCATTGCAGAGGAATAGGAACTTACTTTGCGGGCTTGGAGAGAAATCGTAGGAGATCCTTCCGGCTCATGGAGAGAATATGATGTTTCTCTTCAGTGAGTCAGATGTGAACAGCAGCTCATCTGCACCCTCAGATCATCGACATCAGCTCTAGTCCTCGCGGATAGATGGTGAATTGCGTCCTGCCTCGGAGCGGAGAGGAGGGTAAAGGTGTAGTTAAATGTTGGGCGGCAAGTAAGCCAACCGGTTCAATCCCTACACGGACGGTGAGAGGAGGTTCAAACAAAAACAAAAAGGATGGAGCAGAGCAAGAGAACAGAAAAGGATACAGGAAATGGCTGGAGTTGTGTGCGATAGTGTGTGGGTATGACAAAAAGCGG
>PDND01000302.1:0-25940 GCA_002572855.1 [Emmonsia] crescens
GTTAAGGTCCCTCGCGGGCCGATCCGGGTTGAAGACATTGAGTTTGGCTGGGGCGGCACATCTGTTAAACCATAACGCAGGTGTCCTAAGGGGGACTCATGGAGAACAGAAATCTCCAGTAGAACAAAAGTCTCCAGAATCTATGTCTAACCGTCTGTAACTCCTCATTTCTTCTAACGACAGTTTCTGTATTATCTGCAACCCGATCTCTCGATATTCAATCGTCGTACGTGTACATCAGGCTAGAAAGATCCATCCAGACTATGTATCTCCCAGACAAGATCTTGAGGCTGAGAATAGCGGCCCGCGAGCCAGGGTTGTCTCATCCCTGGTCAAGATGAATTGACCCCTCCTCCCCAAGCGCCTCGTCTCCTATTATTTTATTGAAAGTGCCACCTGGGGAGGCCCTCACGCTAATCTGAGCCTAAGCCCATGCCAGTCAATTTCCCCAGAGTAGCTCGTTGGCTAGGAGTATTGACTCTATTGAGTATCAGGCTATCAGCACCCAGGGGCCAGTGGCATGCAAACAGCCATTGCCCAGAGCCATGTCTGTACTGCGTCTAGGTTATCCCCCAGGAAGCTATTTATAGTGCCAAGGCAAGAGTTCAGCATCAAACACACAAGCGTAAACAGTAGTTAGTGGACGCTACCGCCCCGCGATATGATCCTGCAAATGATGGCGGGAGAAATCCCGCGACACCATGATTCATGAATGATGGGGTTGTCGGATGAATGCGCCACAGTCCGCTGCCAAGCACTCGCTGGCCAGTGAGCAGGGTCAGAGAACTCGTCGGTGAATATGGGGGTTAGCGGTGCCGTAGCCTTGCCTCAAATGATTCCGCTAGTATTGAGCCAATCGCGCCACTAGCCAAGAGAGGAATTACCTGTAAAGAGTCCTGGAATACGGAGTACTTCGTAAAGATATACTGATGATTGGCTAACTGAATGTTTACCAAAACTCTGGAGGTGCCTCATTCTGACTGTGGGGTTGAGGCAAGACTTCAGACAGAAAAAGGCTGAGCCCAAGCCTTAACCCCGCTAAGCTTGGATGTAATTGTTAATCAGGGATGATCTTTATTTCCATTGATTTTCTTTACTACTTGTTCTGTGAGAGACAGACTCAATTCCTTGAGAGTCTGTTTACTTTGCAAGCATGGCACTGATACATGATTCTGTTCTGCCAGATGCACTGTCCCCATCTCTCCACCTCGACCATCCAACCAACGCAGAAAACAATGTGATTTGGACGCTCACCTCCAGTGAATGGAAAGATGCTCTTCCTGCGGATATCTACCTCGAGGAATCACAATATCTCATGACAGTCCCCCTAGCAAAGAATGGGGGAATGACCCAGTGGGTGCTGGTGGATAAAAACCTCCCACTGGAGCAAAGGCCCCTCCTGGCTTCCTGTGAAACATTCCGTAAACGCTCCTGGGTAAGCGATAAACATGGCAATGTAACCGAGTTCATCACCCACGGCGTTGCTAGTGTTTATGTTGACCCTCAATATCGCTGTCGTGGCTACGCCTCACGACTGATGAAGGAGCTGGCTGAGGTGCTACCAAAATGGCAGACAACCAGAACCGAAAAATGCATCGCCAGTATTCTATTTTCAGATATTGGAAAGCAATTCTATGCAAATCTCAAATGGCTTGTCTTTCCAAGCTATCATGTTGAGTTCCCTCCCTCACTGAGAGCAGCATCAGTGGGGGGATCACCAGCCGCAACGCCGATATTTGCGAAGGACCTTGCGAAGCTCTGCAAACAGGATGAGGCTCTTGCTCTGAAGGTGATGGCTGCACCATGCCCATCTAGTGAGAAAACACGTTTCATGATCGTGCCGGATCACAACCACATGCTCTGGCACCATACCAAGGAAGAGTTCACCGCCAAGGTCCTCTTCAAGACTCAAATGCAAGTCAAAGGTGCAATCGCTGGAGAGCCTGGGAATCACATATGGGCAGTGTGGACACACCGGTTCTACGAAACTCCTAGCGAGTCGACTTCTAGCAATACTCTCTACATCCTGCGGCTTGTGATTGAGAATCAGTGTGCTCTGGATAGTCTCTCGTCGGAGTATCATTTACAAGTGACAGGGCTAAGAGCTGTGATTTTAGCTGCTCAGAAGGAGGCTGCAGAGTGGGGACTGCACCATGTGAACTTGTGGAACCCTTCTGCTCAAGTTCAGAAATTGATCAAGCAAATTGGAATCACATATCAAGAGGAAGACCGTGTGGAAGAAGGGATATGCAGTCTGCTATGGTATGGAAAGGGGAGCGGTACGACGGATTCAGTGGAATGGATTGGAAATGAGAAATATGGATGGTGTTGATCAGCAGTGCATTAGAATCTATAGCAGTGTGTAAAATGTTCTTTTCAAAATATCTCAACCTATCTAAAACAATTCATCATCCAGTGTACATATAGCATCATATATGTTTTCAATCCTTCTTGGGAATCTCTGTCACTCCATTCATGATAGCAGATGATGCCTTAGGGCTGTACACAAGAGACAATTCCTCGTAGAGGACTGACTTCCCATCCTTTCCAACTCCTTCTAATTGCATCTGAATACGTCCTTTATCCTCAAATCCGAGCTTTTTGTACAACGGCCACGCAACCATGGTGCTCTCTAGCTGTATTGGAACATTCTCACTCGCGCTGCGCTCCAGGCCCCACTGTATGAGCATCGAGCCCGCGCCGCGCCCTTCATGCTTCGGATATGTTCCGACAAAACTCAAGCCTAAGAGCAAATAAGCACCTATATATCAGGTTGTATATCAATACTGGGCAAGAACAAACTTACAGTAGCAAGGTGTACTCCCAATAGCCCTACTGCTCACATCCTCCACTCTTCTAGTCCATTCATTCAGAATATCCATCCTGGTGCCTTCAGGCCATCGCCAAGGTACCTCAACATATGAGTCGGTATCAAGGACAGGACGCTTCCATTTCGCAAAGCTAATGATTTCATCTTGATCTTGAGCAACCAGAATCGCCCATTGTGGATCATGTATTTCTTCACGAGCTTTCTCCATCAGTGAGATTCGCAATCCAGCAATCAGGGCGGGTGTTGGGAATTGCGCCTGAAGCATCATGTTCTCGCCGAATGAGGCTAGGTGGATATTTGCGATGTGACCTACATCACATTCCTGTGCGTATGAAAGGGTGAGAGGCATGATGAAATAAAGACAAGCAATATAATAAATGGTATGGATAAGTATGAGTATGCGATCAGTTTAGAAACATATTTTGACCTACTATTAAGCTTAAATACCTCTTTTTTTATAATAAATGAGATATGGTACTTGACTTTGGGCTCTTTCGTGGCGAGGTTGATTCAGCCTGGCTTAACCCCTCCATCTGTCTTCTTTGTTAGACGCGTAATTATCTTGGTAATGTGACAACAGATTCTGCACCATGTTGAGTCTTCTATCAATTTGTATGGCTGTCATAGCCTGGCACTCTGCCAGAACCACATTATGAAACTCAGCAATCTTTGTATTAACTTAATTGAAAGAAAGCATTCACATGTTTCAACTTTCGAGGTAACAATCATTAATCTAAGGTTCGCATGCCAAGCTGTTATAGACCTACATCCATTGCTAACTAATCACTGTAAATGATATCTTTTCTGCGTATGAGATGCCTGTCTTTAATGGTTCTACGCAGATCAATATGCAAAAAACAACACAGTTATACAGTTTTAATGAGAGAATTGACAGTGATAGTGATGTTTATTGAAAATGCCTCAGAGAGCATTTGTATTCACCAGTTAAACTGGTATACAGCACGATGCAACTAGGAACCCACTGCTATATAGCGCTCTATGTGCATTATATAGACTGTATGTTGCTCTACAGCAACCGGCACAATCATAATCAAGAAACAGAGAAAGAAATATGGTCAATGTATTGAAATACTAGTGTATATATACTATTCCTCTACGCCGAGGAAGTATGCCTTAAAGCTTCCAAAGTATTCCAACCCATTAATTATCTTCTGAGTATGCCTTGCGATTAGTGTTGTTTTTTTCGCGGGTCGGGTTGAAAATCGGCCCCTAGGTGCCCGGAAAGGCTGGTTTTCGGGCCTGGTTTGTAGGGGCGTCTAGCGTGCTTTAGGTGTCTAATTAGCTAAACTAGGCCTAGTGAGGCCACTATAAGCCCCTATAAGCGCGGTCATGTTTTTTTCACGGGTCGGGTTAAGTAGAGGCTCCCTGCCCTAACCCGACCCGACCCGCGGGCCCCGAATCGGCCCCTAAACCCGAAAAGTCGGGTTTTTTCGCGGGTCAGGTTCACAACACTACTTGCGATCACCATACATTGCTCACATGCGTGGCCTGTTCGCCCCCATTGAGTTTCTGTGGAGTCTTCTGTTGCCTTGACATGCATACTCTCCTCGCGCTGGCCCGATCTTGAGCTCTGGCTTGTGAAGGTCTCTCTCTCTCTTCACTAGCGACAGCGGTTTGTCTCAAGAATGACACGTCCCGAGAAGAGGGAAAAAACTCCTCCATATAACAAGCATCCGGGGGTAGCCCATTAATCGAGCATAGCCCGTCACACTAAGCAAGGCCAGAAGCTCACTAATTATTCAACTTCAGTTAGAAAAGACAGGCCTGGCAGCCTTTCTGAACAGAAGACAAGTATCAGACTTTTTATCATCAGTCTGTGAATATGAATATTCAAATAAAACAGTGGCACATATAATAATACACTGTGACAGATTTCAGCACAGTCACGAAAACCTATTGCATGAAGAAAGAATTAATAAAAAATGATTACTGAACATCAAAGAGAGTCTACACTGTCTAACAAAATGATGAATTGATCAAGAAATTCTGCTGCAATTCTCACTGATGAAGACACTAGGTTCTTACCAAAGAACAGCTGTAATGATAACATGCCATCTCACAGGTTCAAGAAACTGGCAACCAGAGCATTTTCACTCATCTCATGCTCAAAGCGCTTTCCCTACATGGAAAAGCGCAGTAAGCACAATTCACATCACCCTCCCTCTAGCCAGGCACACACCAGAACACTCACACTCTCACCCGCACCACGACTCACTAACTCTGGTACCTAGGTACCTTCGCGTGCCCAAGAGTGCAGCCAGCATAGCTCCGGCCCCGCGCTAGAAGCGCGTCTCCTCTATAGGAACAGCGCTTATAGCGCGCCCCTCACTCCTTTCACGCTCAAGGCGCGCTTTCCCATGTTCAAGTACGCGGCTAACGTACCCTCACTCATTCACACCTAGGGCACACGTCTCAAGTGTGCCTGATGTCTTACCTCTTTCACTCTCTCTCTCTGAGAAGTCAGAACAGCAGTAGCTAGTTCTCAGTAACTCAAAGCTTTACTAAAAATTGTTTAAATAGATGTTTTATGCATGAGATTTTTAGCTCAAGCTCATTACATAGTTTTTCTTGTTAGATAGAATATATAGCTTTCCCACATATTCTTGCGATTAAGTGATGTTAGTGTTGTTTTTTTCGCGGGTTGGGTTGAAAATCGGCCCCTAAGTGCCCGAAAAGGCGGGTTTAACTAATCGAACCCGTCTAACCTGACCCGGGTTTTTAGGGGCGTCTAGCGCGCTTTGAGTGTCTAATTAGCTAGATTAGGCCTAGTGAGGCCCCTATAAGCGCGGGAATGTTTTTTTCACAAGTCGGGTTAAAATAGAAGCTCTCTGCCCTAACCCAACCTGACCCGCGGGCCCCGAATCGGCGCCTAGACCCGAAAAATCGGGTTTTTTCGCGGGTCGGGTTTGAAACCCGGCGGGTTTGACGTATGAAACAATAATAATAATAATAATAATAATAATAATAATCAATTGAAAAAATTATATAGTTATATATTATTATTATTCTTGTTTCATTACACCACTTAATCGCAAGAATATGTGAGAAGGCTACATATACTATCTAATAGAGAAAACTGTGTAATGAGCTTGCTCATTATCAGGCTAAAAATCTCATGCACAGCAATTTTAATCAAACAATTTTTAGTGAAGCTTTGAATTACTGGGGACCAGCATCTGCTGTTCTCAGAGAGAGATAGAGAGAGCACACCAGGTGTGGCACGGTGCCAGTGACCCGGCCCCGGGTATTGTTGTGAACCCAACCCGGGTTTCAAACCCGACCCGCGAAAAAGCCCGAATTTTCGGGTTTGGGGCCTGCGGGTCGGGTCAGGTTAGGGCAGAGAGCCCCTAACTTAACCCGACCCGTGAAGAAAACATGCCCGCACTTATAGGGGCTTATAGTGGCCTCACTAGGCCTAATTTAGCTAATTGGACACCTAAAGCGCGCTAGACGCCCCTAAAAACCCGGGTCGGGTTAGGCGGGTTCGATTAGTTAAACCCGCCTTTTCGGGCACTTAGGGGCCGATTTTCAACCCAGCCCGCGAAAAAAACAACACTCTGGTGTGAGGGCTGAGGAGGCGCCTCTACCCCCCCGCTCTATGAAGACATTGTATATAGCTAGCTAGCTGGTCCATGATATTAGGGGCCAGCGATTCTGAGTTACCCATACAAATCCTCATACTATAGATAGTACCCTTGATAAGATAGCATCTCTTCTATCATAGGCTCTGGTTTAGCAACTGGTCAAGCCTACCCCTTTGACTTCCCGTATGACCGCCCCGCGTGACACCACCGCAGTCCTACCGCTGCGGCGCCTGGCAAGTTACACCTTGCACATGCTGTCTTCCCTCATCTTCATTCTCACTTTCTCAACCAGTGTTATTCAGGCCTCTGAAAGATGCTTTGATCTCCTTCTCTATTTCTGAATGCGCTTCTCACCGTGTTTTGGTTGTGTTTTTTCGATTTTTCGATTCGGTTCGATTATCTTGATTATAAATTGAATTTAAAATTAACTTTCTTGGCATTAAAACTCAGGTTTATATATGGCCACACACACTAGTGTGTAAAATATCAAAAATACAGTCATTGAGACATTTGTTCAAATAGTAGTAGATATGTTACTACCACGGCATTCATTGGCCAAATCTAAGGAATCAGTAGAAAATATGCTCGCTCCCAGACGAGGAGATAGTCGAGAAAAGGAGGAAGAAATGAGTAAATAATTATATAGTAGGTTTTTTAGTGCTCACCGTCGGAGGGAAAAACAGCCGTTGCATGAACTTGAGGGGCGTAACGATCCGTACAGTTGAACGTGGTGCAAAGAAAGTTTTCATTCAAATTTTCGGCCGGAAAAACCTTCGGCGTGTTCAACTTTTCTTGCGCTTCCGTAAGTCCAAACTGTAACCCTCAGCTCTGTGCCAGATTCACCCGCAGCCGAGGCGACTGTGGTCAAACTGATCCCTTAAAACACGGGGTAACTAACTAACTAATTATCTACCTAACCAGCTGCTGGATTGTGTGCATTACTAATTAATTTCTAAAATATTTGCCATGTTCATTGTAGCTAGATTGGATGGATACCCCAAATGCCCAGCCTATGACGCAGATATGAATATGTCATTGAGGAGTTGATGCTAAGGAAGCCCAAGGGTGTAGTTATTGTAACTAGGCGTCTGTCCATCCAAGGATACGGACTGTACTTACTTCTACTGCGGAAGCTTTTAGATAGTTATTAGTAATATTTATAATAAATAAATGTCCCCTCCCAATCTCTCACTCTAAACTTCTTATGTGGAGAAAAAACAGGTCAACGTCAACGTCAGCATCAGTATTGATATTGATAATCTGTTCTATTCTATCCTATCCTATCCTATCCTAACAACCTCAATCCTACATCAATTGTAAAAAATGTTTTCTATCACCCTTCCAGATAACTATGGGTATGTATTCTATGCTAGAAAATATCTCTTCCCTTACCTACTCTACCCTCTTTTCCCCCTTCACAATCAACAATCGCATCCGCAATTGAAATAACTGGCTAACAGACAAACAAAAACCCCCCAACAGCCATGTCGTCGCCCTCGCTATTGGAGCCATTCCTGTCCTCAACATGGTCCATGTCTTCGCCGTTGGCAAAACCCGCACCAAGGCCGGCATCAAATATCCCCACGCCTACGCAACTCCTGAGGAATGCAAGCAAAATGTACGTTGTATTGCGCTTATATCATCCTTCAATCTCCGCCCCCCTCCCCACCACCCAAAGCAAAAAAGAAGAAGAAGAAGAAGAAGAAGAAAATCGTCATTCCATTCCATCCAAAGAAAAGTTAAAATAAATAAAATATAAATATAAATAAAACTAACCATCTCCGTTCATCCACCCATCCAGCCCGCCGCCTACCGATTCAACTGCGCCCAACGCGCCCACGGGAACTTCCTCGAACACATGCCGCAGACCACCCTCTCCGTCCTCGTCGCAGGGCTGAAATACCCTAATGTCACTCTCGCCCTGACCAGCGCCTGGATCATCCTGAGAGCCATGTACATGTACGGCTACATATATTCCAACAAGCCCGATGGGAAGGGCCGCTACCTAGGGGGGCTGCATGTGGTTGCACAGATTGGGCTTTGGGGACTTAGTTTGTTTGGTGTTGCGTGTTCGATGATGAAGGCAGATCGGTTTTGAGGGTCATGGAGGGTTTTCTTGAGTTCGTTTAGTTTAATTTTTCATATCGGGCTTTTCTTTTTTCTTTTTTTTTTTTTCGCTCCCTTGGGGTGGAGTGTCCAGAGGTGTGGGGAAGAAGTGCAGGATAATTAATATTTTGTATTTATATGAAATTGATTTATTGAAATGTGAACATGAATGGAAAAAATGAAAAGGAAAGAAATCCCTATCCTATATTTTCTTTTGTTAGGGAGCTCATTTGTTTGAAGCTGCAGGTAGAAATTTGATACTTTATATTTATATACCTATATACGGATTACCTTTAGCCTTGATGGGTGACTTTGTTCTGGGCCATGGCTGGGGTCAACAACTCGCGCTGACTACTATGCATAATTTCCCCTTTAACACGCTTGCGCCTGTACTGTACGAGATGCATCCAGGGGACGTCGTCGTCTAAAAGGCAATGGTATATCGATTTGATTGGTAGGAAAAACTTGTTGAAAATGAAAACAAACAAAAAAGGCAGGCTGCAGTAGCTCTGGAGGAAGGAGAGATAACAAAAAGACTCATGATCATTAAGCACAATTTCTACATCTACAGAGTAGTTATCTCTCTTTTGAGTCCTTTTATATAGGGTTAAGCGATAATAATGCTGAGCAAGCGATTATTTTTACCTAGGTCTATAAATTTGAGATATCCATGGATCTTTTCATAGATCGTTCTCTCGGGGTAAAAGTAAGCTTTCATGCAAACAAATCCTTGCAGACTGAATCGAAGAATGCTCTGAAGAATATGTACAGGACTTCAAAATATATTATGATCTTGAATTTGTTTTGCAATATTCTGTCAATAGTTGAATTATCTGGTAAATAATTGAATTGTCAAAGAAGTTAATATATGGTGAACTGCAATTGGCCAATCAGAGCCATATATATCCCCAGCTTCAGAAAACCTGCAATATAACATTGAAACATTCTCCAATTCTCTTCTTCAATTCCTCACCTCTATCTATCTATCGATCTATCTATCTATCTGTTTTTAATTTCCTTATAAAACAAACCAATTAACCTGACGAGCAAAGAAAAGAAGAAGCAGGGAAAACAAGTCGACCACTCAAGCGGGCATCCCTTTCCCGCATCTCTCCACAACAAACCCCTCCATCAAAAAAAAAAAAAAAATGTCTTCAAAATCTCACATTCCATACCCTGTGCGGGCAAGCCGCCATCACAACCCACTGGCCAAACAGTTGTTCCAAATAGCAGAAGAAAAGAAATCAAATGTCGTTCTCTCCGCTGATGTAACAACTACGGAAGAGTTGCTGGATCTCGCTGATCGTACGTCCAAAATTACCCCTCCATATCTGTATATATCAATTGAGGGGCATGAGAAAACACTCCCCTTTTCCCAACCCTCTCCAGAAGGAGAAAAATCAATCAAAACCTCCCTCAAAATCCTACTTAGCTAACCACCAAACAACCCAAATTTTTTTTTATCATTGATTTATATAAATTAGAATACAAACTAACGCCCAAAAACAGGTCTAGGCCCCTACATCACTGTCCTAAAAACCCACATCGACATCCTCTCCGACCTAACCCCATCAACCCTCACCAGCCTAAAAGCCCTCGCCAACAAACACCACTTCCTCCTCTTTGAAGACCGCAAATTCGTCGACATCGGCAGCACCGTCCAGAAACAATACCACGGCGGCTCCCTGCGCATCTCAGAGTGGGCACACATCGTCAACTGTGCCATGCTCGCTGGCCCAGGCACCATCGATGCATTGGCGCAGACCGCCTCGGCCCCGGATTTCCAAACTGCATATGGCGCCCAAGGCCGTGCGCTGCTGATCCTGGCAGAAATGACATCCAAGGGCTCCATGGCTACAGGCGCGTATACGGAGCTGTCTGTGCAGGCAGCTAGGAAGCATCGGGAGTTTGTGTTGGGCTTTGTGGCGACGAGGGCGCTTAATGAAGTGCAACCGGTTGCTTCTTCTGGCGGTGATGATGATGATGATGATGAAGACTTTGTTGTTTTTACGACGGGTGTGAATCTGGTGTCGAGTGGGGATGCGTTGGGGCAGCAGTATCAGACTCCTGCGTCGGCGGTGCAGAGGGGGGCAGATTTTATTATTTCGGGCCGTGGGATCTATGCAGCGGCGGACCCTGTGGAGGCGGTTCTGAGGTATCGGGAGGAAGGGTGGAGGGCTTATTTGGAGAGAGTTAAGGGGTACCAGGCGTGAATTTCGGTCCGGGGGGCTGGCTAGGCTTGGGATCCCGTCCTATTCATATTTGGAACTCTTTGGGATATCTGGTATCAAAACTATTCTCCGTGACATGCTTAAATAGTTACGACCTGACAGCTACCGCGTGGGACTAGCTCCATTTGTCATTATTTAGACTCTTAAAGCTTCGGCCATTAGTGACCAAATATCTTTGAGTGAATTGTGTGGTGGAGAGGGAATTCATGTTAGAAGATGTCAAGCTGCTGATGTTGAGGTTATATGTGCTCCATACATCTACATGTCTATTAAGGTTCAATAGACATATCCATTAGTTATCACCAGATTCACTACTCACCAGGGTACCTCACGTATAATACTAATACTATTCATTCTGTGTGATTCTTCAGTATTTAGTTAGTTGACTGTGGATAGATACAAAAGAGTGATAGTCAAATTCATTTACAATGGGAATTGTAGACGGTGGACTGTGATATCTAAGTAGTTAGAAGTTAGTGATTTGCCAATACTGACTTGACCATTGAAGCTTTGGGCACCTGAATTGCTTCAATGTCTGGCCAAAGGGAATTCATATCATTAGTATAGATATGTGGTCTCTCCGTCAACTTTTCAATGCATGAGCCGATAACGTGCGCAAGAGGGCTGGTCATCGCTTCTGGCAGCCAGAACTTCTCGCAAATTGCTTGACTGGCGGTGTTGCTTGTTTAAACCTATTCTTCGCCTAGCTGCAAGTCTGGTGCTGCGACTTCCCTTATGCAGATGAATAGAGTAGAATCATATCTTGAGCACTCATGATGGTGGCTCTGCGGCCTCCATGCTTATTAGTGTTGCGGAAAATGATACACTACTTGGCATGGCCAAGCTCAACTAGCAAGGATCTGAAGAAATTGCAGACATGGCAGGCAAATTTCGCCTGTGCAGGACTTCATATTGAGCACTGAGAAGAAAGAGTGGGAGTTGTTGATGTTGTTGTTGGTGTTGAAGTTTGGGGAAATGAAATTGAAGAATTTCATAGAGTTTTACTCCTCTGTACTGTATATAAGTCATGAAGAATCACCTGGAAAAGACATGTAGAGTGCTCCCTTGATCAAGATTCTTGGGCAAGATTTCCAGAGGAAAAACATTCTCTTCAGCTTCTCTCCTATATGAAATTGTAAGTAAAAGGCCTAGGGGAAAAATGTGTCATGATCTTTAACAGACTCTCATCAGTGACCAGCCTCACATCAGGAGAAAGAAAGTTTCAGTGGATGAGGCTGCAAAGGGTTCGGAAAAGGGTTCGGAAAAGGAGGAATGGGAGGGAGGAAGAGAGAGAAAGAAAGAGACCTCGGGAAGCAAGAAAGAGCTATTTAGATAAAATGGGGTGAGTATATAGGTAGGTATCTCTGCGGTAGATGGTCGCAAAGCCCACTCAGCCTTTTGAGGAAGTTGTGTTTTTGTGCCGGGGCATCATTAAATCTTGGAATAATGTGGATTGGATGCCGCATTCTAGGTTTAACTGATACCTACTGACTGGACTTTGATGTATCTATCAATGCTTAGTCTTCTAGAAGGTCAAGTATGGATGCGCCAGAGCCTATGGTTTTGCCATGATTTTAATACTGGTTAGCTATTCTTGGTTCTTTATATGAATATATATCTCTTTGAGATATATGGAGTATCTGGCATTCCAGTTCAAACAATCTGAGAAGAAGAAAAACAAGAAATGGTTTTACACATACCTCAGCAGCTGATAGCCTGTCACTACTCTCATATCGCACCAGCTTACTGACCAGATCACGCCCGTTGGATGATGCACCACTGAGTATTTCTGTCCAGGGTTTTGCTGGATACTCTTTAAACTGTATCTTATCCCAGTCAGGGAGGTCCTTGTTTGACTTTTTGCACAATTGGTTTTTGTTAGTTTTCAATTCAAAAGAAAAATAAAAGAAGAGAAACAGGGCGGAAGAAGAGGAAGAAGAAGAAGAAGAAGAAGAAGAAGAAGAAGAAGAAGAAGAAGAATGAAAACAATTCAATATCAAACAAGAAGAAAAAACTCACAGGCCATGACTCAGTATTCGGTGTCCCCAGTGTCACAAAAATTGAATGCACCAATGCCAATTCACTGCCCAGTTCCCCCGCATCAAAAAGCTGCCTGTGATTTATATCCACTGCCTCCGCAACAACACAGCCAGCCGCCCAGAGATCCAAACTGGTACCATATCCCTTATCCCCAAAAAGGATCTCAGGGGGTCGGTAGCATGTTGTGCCTACATCAGTGATTTTTTTATCCGCATCTTCAGAACCCTTGTCAGTGGGGGACCATGCGATTCCGAAATCTGCCAGGTATGCTGGCCCGCTTGGGTCGCGGAGGAGGATGTTAGAGGGCTTGACATCCCGATGGATGATTCCCTGCGAATGGATGTATGCCAGCGCGCGGAATAGATCACGCAGATGCGATCGGGTCTGTTGTGCAGAGAGCGCTTTTCGGTGCATGAGGTCATCGAAGTGTAAGGGCATGAATGGGAAGATGAGTATGAAGTGGCCGCCTGCTTGATTGAAGGTGTCAAGTAAGGGGATGACATTGGAGTCTGACAGAGCGCCTAGGATCCGCGCTTCGCGTTTTGAATCATGTGGCGGCGACATTATATGTGGTGTTGTGAGTTTTAGAGCCACGGTTGTTCCAGTATTGTTTTTCGCTTTGTATACTGTGGAGAATATGCCTTCTTGGTGATATATGGCGTTCTCATAGGGGCCGATCTTTTTCCCGCCAGAGGCGGTGGTAGAGTCCGCAACGGAGCTTTCATTTACATCAGGCGCATTGGTATCGGGAGCTAGCTGCTCCCGATTATCCAGGTCATCAATGGCCTTTTGACATTCGGATTGATATTGTTCCTGTGGATATATATTTTTCAGAATAGGGGGGGGGGGTTGACTATGCCATAGATCAGAAAACGTACTTTACTTGATGCATGACTAAATGCATTATTTTCTAGTTCTGTTGCCTCCGCATGAGCTTCTGAGAAATTGGCGGATGGCACCGCGCGCTGATAAGCCGCAACTCTTTGCAGTAGATGATATAGTGAGTACAGCTATACTATCCTGTGAAAAGCATCAACTGAGCGCATGACAGAACTTACATTAATCTTACTGTGGTCAATCGATCTATAAATCCAACATCCGTCCTCCAATCAGGATTGGACGTCATTTTTTCGTTCTTCAATTGCTTTGGCAGTATGATATGGGAGTATATGGGAGTATACAGGTAGCTGCTAAGGCTGGATCATGGATGGCGGGGGGCGTGCAGAGTAAAGAAGTTGCAAGGTTGTTGGTCTGCTTAACGGCTGGTCACGTGATGATAGACCTCACCAAGGTTCATCCAGCATATTAACATTAAACATCCATGGATTAGTTTTGTAGTCTGCTTCAAAAACCCTGTAATTTTGCCAGCGACGTTTGCCAGGACGAGTTAGTTTGACTTTGATGATCCACAAGGGGCTTGTTGATGTGCCAGTTGATGATTGGACCAGCCACCGATTATTCCCACTTTCTGTATTGAATTGAGCCAATAACCAGCCGCCCTGGAGCTACTCTAAGTGTGTTGTCTGTGGCTTGAAGTTCCTGTTACTGTGAGAGCGGTGAGTGGTATTAGTAGGTAGGGCTCGTACGCTGTAATTAATTATTGGGGAGTTGGTTTAACTGCCTATATTATTTATTCTGCACGGACTCTCCTTTCAGCTTCCTCTTCCTGGCGTTGACTTACAGCGTAACTAGAAGTTGTTTCATCTCTCTCTCTTTCAACTTTCCAAGTCTCAAGGGTTGCTAGCAAAAACCAATCTATTGGCTGGCACGGTATTTATTTATTTTATCTTTATTTTATTTTATTTTACTGGTCAGGTCAGCCCCAACCCCAGAATACAACGCACTTTGCCAGATATATGCGCCAGTAACAGCAGTTCCCGCAGACCTGCTGATGCTCAATTATCCACTGTTACCTAGGTACCTAGCTATGTAGGTATGTAGGTATGTACTATGTACCCTGTACCCTGTACGGACTACCTAGTTAACCTATTCGTGCCGTGCGTGGCATTCAAAGCACGGAGTAATTGTGGGTCGTTGGGGGGCTTGCTTGTCCCTTAACTTACTAGTTGTATTTCACAGCATCTTGGGGGGTGGCGCCCAATATCCCCGCTGCATTATTATTGTCGGAGTACTCTCGCAACCTTCAACAACTTTCTTGCATATGAAGTGTCTGGATGAACATATCCATTTAATCCAATTTATATATCTTTCTAGTTACGCTTAAACCGCGTCCCACGCGAATTGTGAGACTGCTGCCTACATTAGCTGCTAACTGATAGCGCGTTGACCGAACCGATCGAACGTCGCGGACGGGTGCTGCCAGTCAGAGAAGAGACCCTTACCTTGACCACCGATAACTGACAACTGATGAGCTAGCTGGTTTATATCGATCGCGATTGAAAGACTGTTTCTTGTGGTGCTTCCTTGCCCTCATTTCATGCCCTGGTTGACATATACACAAGCCTGGCTCTGTGTTTATTTATATTTATTCATTCATTCCCCTTACTGAGCCTCCAACAACGTTCGAACACTTTTGTTTTGGCTTGGTAGCCGGTCGCATAACTTAACTATTGATGGTTTCAATAACTGCCCCGCGCCCCGTTGGACTGAGCTAACTGTCTACCAATCTCCTCTCGAGCGCATCGCACACATCCTTTCCCGGCCCTTGATATTGGGATATTCTGTGTCGCCAGAACCAGTAGCATAGGAGCAAACTCTTTCTGGCCTCTCATAAGGGGCCAAATGTCCATCATGGCGCCCACCCGTCTCGAGGAACTGGACAACGTCTTCGATGACCACCCTTCTCTAACCGCCTCTCTTGAGGACTTCGAGGACTCTTCCCGCCCTTCACCCCTCTTCGATCTCCCGTCTCAACATTCTGGTTTCCAATCCGAAGACATCAATGAGCATGATCCAGAGACAGATATAGACTCTAGTATTGGTGACCCTTGGTCCCCACCGGGGTACAAGCAGCGGAGATATATCTTGCAACAGCAACACTTCCCCCCAACAACTGGCAGTGCATGGTATCGACACCAGCCGTATCTGCGCGACAAGCCAGATTTAAAACCGCCATATGATTGCAGTCCGTTGCGGTCAAGAGAAGTTAGCCCGCAATATGAAGATGCGCTGGAGAAACCAATGGTCGGGGGAGAAGATGACCCCACTGACCTGACGATACCTGCAAATATACCATTACCGGTGGGCACCGACTCGCCGCAGAAGGGCAGGTCGCCTAGTCCCGCTCCATCGATAAAACTCGAAGGAAAAGCCGGCGGAAAGAAAGATAATAATAATATCAATAATATCAGCGATCAGTTTGAACTGTCACCGCAGGAGCTTGCGCCGGATTCTTTTACAAATTGTAATAATATTTTTCTTTTTCAATTTTTCTCAATCATCAATCAAAATTCTTTCGTTAATGTTGATTCCATCTATACTTCTTCATATTTTCAAAATTATACCCTTCCCTTCATGCATGCGGAAGCTAACATTACATAGACATCCGTTTCGCCGTGCGCGCAGAAGTCCAGCACCGGGAACCCTTTATTGCATTCTTCAACTACATCAGCCAAAAAATAGATTCTATGACCAAAAGCCGCACAAACACTGCTTTATCGTTTCTAATAGGCCTTGTATCCTTCACAATCATCCGCGCTCTCTTCCTCCCCCCTATGCCCCTCCCTGTTCCCGATCTTGTCAAACTCTCCGGCCTCGCACGCTCTTTCGAGCCACTAATATACTACTCTGAAAACGGCGTCCAGCAAATCGGCGCACTGCAAGAAACGGGAGTCGCTGTCTGGGACCTGGGCGAATCCGTGCGTGGCACAAACATGACAAGCGCCCCAATCATCGTGCGGCAGCTAGACGAACTCTCCGAATCCCTCAAAACCCTCTCTCTAGAACTAACCCGCTTCTTCGCCAACGTCGACGCAGACATCGACTCCATTCTCATTGTCATGGACTGGGCAAAGCGTGAGCTGGAAACGCTCTCCTCACAACCCGCCCACTCCCTCCCTTCCATCTTCTTTGACAATCTTCACTCCCTCCTCTCGCGCCTCGGCGCCCTCGAAACCACCACAACCACCTTACCAGACGGCAGCAAATCGCCCCTCCCTTCCCCCACCCGTCTGGGCTCTCTCATCACAACAATCTTCGGCACAACCCGCTCGCAACGCACGCACCGCACCCTCACCCATACCTTCACCGAATTCCTCGCCGTTCTCGAAGAGTCCATAAACAGCGAACTGACTCATTCTGCCGCCCTCTTCGCCCTCTTCGAGTCCATAGACCGTCAGTTCCTGAACTTGCAGCGCACAGTTGTGCGCGAGTCGGACGCGCAGGAACGTGCGGAGGGCGAGATGCTCTCATCATTGTGGACGCGTGTGCTGGGCCCCAACGCCGCCGCATTGCGCAAGTATGAAAAGAACCGCCACTTGCTGTCATCTGTGCGGCAGCGGACGGTCGCGAATAAGCATCTGCTCATGGACCATCGCGGGAAATTGTTGACACTCAAGGTAAATCTGGAGACGTTAAGGAGGAAGCTGGTTAGTCCGCTGGTTAGAAGAAATGATTCGGTTAGCTTTGGGCTATTGGGGGCTAGTGGTGGAAGTAGTGGTGGGAGTGATGGAGAGTATATGGGGAGAGGGGTTGGGAGTAGTGCGCAGGGTTCGGTGGAGTTGGTGGTTGAAGGCCAGATTAAGGGGCTTGAAGGCGCGTATGAGTATTTGAAGGGGGTGAGGGAGAGGCAGAAGGCGAAATTAATGGAGATGGTTTACGGAGCGGGGAGCCGGAAGACTGGAGGTGGGAATGGGTTTTTGGATGGGCTTTCGGGGGGAGGAGGGGTAGGATCTGGCGCTGGACCTGGAACTGGGAGTGGAGAAGTGTGATGAATCTCTATGGGCAAATTTTGGACCACTCTCTATTCCATTTGTTTGTATTTTTTTATTTTTATTTTACTTTATACTTTAGTTCCTTCTTTGACTTTCCTTTTCATATTTTGCGGCGAGTGCATGGGTGTTTTCTAGGACTTCTTTTTGGCTTGTTGAACGGAACAAGAGGCGGGCAACTTTATTTGAAAGTCAACGGAGCGGAGTCAGTCAGAATTCATGACGATTTGTTTATTTTTTCTACTCTGCTCTGATTTATATTTCCTTTTGTTCATATATCTGAATCAATTGTTTGTGTGGGTTTTTGTGGTCCAGCCTTTCTGAAATTATCATGTCTTTTTTTATACATCGAGAACACGACATGAATGAAAAGACAGCAAGAGAACCGCACTTCGCTCTAGTTAATACACACATCACAGTCAATATCCGCTTAAAATTCATCTACTGCGCATGGAGACATCGTAAGCTCGAGTGAACTGTTTCCACTTGCTACCTGTCTCATTATTGGCTACCTTATCAGCTCAATGGAATCCTGCGAACGCTGTAGGTATCTCTCTATATGTAGATAAGAGAATTCACTTACTTACCCCTGCACAAATGCTTCCGGTGAGCAAAGGATAGTTACAGTAGAAGTGGTGACACTGGCTATTTCCCACTCGTTTCTATCTCCTGCTGCCACATTTATCTGCTTCAAAAATTTCCCTTGACATGGTATAACATAGGCTCCTATGCACATATAGTGCCACCCTCTCCAGTTCTCCTTTTCTACTATCTCTGCCCATGTCTCACTACATGAATCGCACAGATCTCGCTAAACGTCATGTTCCTTAAAATGTGTCAGCTCCATAAACATGTTTTCTCAGCTTCGCGTGGCATCCTTCAACCCATTTGGGGATATATCGAGCAATGCTGTATGCGTCCTTGGGTGTATATATGCAGGAACAGGTTCATCATTTGAAAAAAAATAAAAGTCGAAGTCTCATACCATACTGAGGAAACATGCAATCTCTTTTAACCCCGGGTTTTCGATACATGTCTTTGATTCAGTGCAGGAAAAGATGTCCGTGTATGACACATAAAGAAGAAAAGAATATATTTTATTACTTCAAGTTCTATGTCTATCATACACATAACATTAGAAGAGATGTATAGTAAATTTTCTCCAAAGTCTCACCTGGCATACTTTCAAGTCTCTTCTTCTCGAGACTTAAGTTGCCGAGAGATTTATAATAATGAAACAATCAACGTACTGCTTTGTCTTTATATATGAAGTCTTTTTCGCTTATATTTGTCAATGCATGTCGCGTATAGCATAGAAGACAGACATTTACAGCATTATTTCTCACGCACATTGAGGATCCACATCGTCTGGAGGTTGAAGACCAAAAGTGCCAGGGCATAAAGAATCAGGTGTAGAGGATGTAACATGAACGAATCGTTTTAGAGCAGCTGTGATGTAGCAACCCACTCAGAGGCGAGACTATATATAACCTTTCAGAATTGCACTCTCCGCCTACACTCAGTGAACACTGGTGTCAGTATACATTCGAGCACTGCGTAATGGAATCAGAAAGGGTGATTAAAACTCACGTTCAAAATACTACTGCCTGATGCCCCCAGGACTGTATTATGACTGAGAGCAACAAACTGAATATCAAAGATCCCACTATCATCCTCCCTGATCCGCCCTATGCTGCACGTGTAGCCCCCTTCAGTGTCTCTATCGAGGCGAGGTTGTGGCCGATCCACCTCATCCAGAACATGAATAGCGCGTTTTGGAGCAGAAGGACAGCCTAATATTTGAGCCTCTGATGTATATTCTCTCAACGCATCACGGACCTGGCTCACGGTCGGTGCAGGGCGATTTACGAAACGCAACGATGCACATACGGTATGACCATCAAGTACGGGAACACGGTTACACGCCACGGAAATTTGGAGGGGTTTCTGATCGCTGAATCCAGCCAGGTCTGAATTCAAATTGCCTAGAATCTTGCGGGCTTCGGTGGAGATCTTGCCTTCTTCACCAGGGATGTAAGGGACAATGTTGTCGACGATGTCCATGCCTGACACAATCAGTTAGATATAATGCATAGGATGGTATTCTACTTTGATGTTGGTACTTACTGCTGACGCCAGGGTAGCCTGCTCCGGACACAGCCTGCATAGTCACCATGCTCACTGCCTCAATAGGGCCAAACTTCTGAATAAGGGCCTTGGCTGGAATGACCAGTCCCACAACCGCACAATTCGAATTGCACACAATCATTCCCTTGTCAAGACCGTAATGCTTTCTCTGTGCCGGAATCACCTCAATATGCCCCGCATTAACTAGGGGCACAACCAGGGGCACCATAGGATCCAGTCGATAATTCTTTGCATTGGAAAAGACTGCAAAGTTTGCCTTGAGAAAAGCCATCTCAATATCACCAGCAGCATCAGGATCTAGCCCGGAGAAAATGATATCGCAGTCCGAGAATTCAGAAGGGGTACAGTGGCGGACAGTCATGTCTGCAACTTTTGCGGGCATTGGGGATGATTGCTTCCAGCGCACGGCATCGCGGTATTTTTTACCCGCTGACCTGTCTGAAGCGCCTACCGCTACCAGTTCGAGTAAAGGGTTTTGCTCAAGCAAGAGGATGAACCGCGTCCCCACTGCGCCGGTGGCTCCTAGGACGCCTGGGGGATATCAGTAATGTTCTCATGCATGCTTGACAAATGACCAGTAGGAAGTGGGGGCTTACCGCATCGTTTTTTTGAAGGAGTAGGCATTGTTATGGGTCTATTTGTCTATCGATACTAATACCAATACCAATATCAATATCAAGAAATATCAACTTGGAAGGATGGGCAATTCTATGACTCGAAATGGATGGTCGGCGAATACATATTCCGGCGGGATAAAAATATGGGAGTGGCGGGCGGACTTGGCACAGCTTGCGGAG
Organism: [Emmonsia] crescens; assembly: GCA_002572855.1. Taxonomy (NCBI): domain Eukaryota; kingdom Fungi; phylum Ascomycota; class Eurotiomycetes; order Onygenales; family Ajellomycetaceae; genus Emergomyces; species [Emmonsia] crescens. The sequence continues at coordinate 20,647 of PDND01000302.1, forward strand.
GGATATCATTGACATTCTACTGAGTATTGATATATTTGAAGTTCATCTTAAGTTTAGCACATAATAATAATAATAATAATAATAATAATAATAATAATAATAATAAAAATAATAGTAGAGAAAGAAATTCAGCTGCAGGGAAGTTAGAAGAAAACAAAAAGAAGTATCGACACAGGCAGGATTCGAACGTAGGCGCCCGAAAGCATAAGAGCAATCATGTATATGGCCATATATTTACCCATACAGTATGGGGGAATCGCCCACGTTGCGGCTCTGAAACCTTCTTCAAAGACCTAACCGGAAGTGCTCCCATGATTTAATATTATAATTATTTATTAGTCGCCCGGGCAGTACTCTGCGAGTTCAATAATTAAATAATGGCTCGAATACTGCGGCATCTACTGAGTATTCAGCCAGGATACAAGGTGGGATCAAGGGGAAACAAAAGACACTAATAATTCACACGGCGCCAGGGCGATTGAAAACTGGGCTGTAGACTGCAGTGATTTCAAACACGATGAAATGAGGTTTAAACTTCCTGTGGGCAGGGCTGAATCATAATGGATGGTGACACAGAATTGCTCATGACCTGGAGAACACAGCTCCTGCATTGCATGGACTCTCGTTTAAGAACCACAAAGACTGGAGGATAATTTATTTCATACGACGTTGCTGATGGGGTTTGAAGAGGCCCGTGTGCAATTTCACACACGGTTCTGGTTCATAATAATATGTCACAAAACTTCTGAATGTGACAGCATATCGGACAACGCCTATGGGGAATGGTAAAACCTGGGGTCTTCGGGATCGGGAAATTGGCACCCAATTAAGGAGAGCGGATGCAATTGCAAGCAGGTAGCGGTGAATATTATTCTATTTGGGGCTGGAAGTCTGGAATTAATTCGCTTCGTTGACAACATGAAACTGGCCTCGTTGCCAGAGCTGCCAACATGATTGGTCTGTGGGCAGATCTCCCGAGTTCAGTTGTGGGGTGTTTTGTAGTAACTGATTGACTGCTTGACTGCTTGATTACTACTGGCTGTTTCAAACATGTTTTGGCGAGATATGAAGATCTTTTCCTCATGGCCAAACACGCGTGGCTGCTGAGGTCCCAAAATCTTCCAATGTTTGAGCCTTCGAGGTTCGAGCTGCATCGAGACCCCATTTCGGGCACACGGATCTAGCTGTTTGCAGTATAGCGTTTCCAGTCAGCTGACTTCCCACGTGCCGAAAATGCCCCGAGAAACCCGAAAACCCGAAAAACCCGGGCTGGCTGCTTCTAATTTTTTAATTGTCTAATTTTCTACCTTTTCTACTGAGGTGGTCTGTACGGAGTAAGCTTGCTGGGATCATGGATGTCAACGCTAAACTATCAGATGCGCTTGGTCTGGTGCATGGAAAATTTCTTCCTCCCTCTGTACTGCATCATGCTCCAGTATTTGATATTTAAAACCAGGTTTCCGGGTCTGTCTCTCATTTTGACCCCCCCAACCCCACCTTCATTCCATTGGTAATTCCCATTGACAATGCCATTGTCGTGGTCTAAACGTTCCTGTACATATAATAATGAAGTTCGCGAAGTAAGTCATAGCAGCTAATTGCGGAGGTATTCGTTTCAGTTATACTAATTACTCATTATAGGGAGCTCGAAGAGGATTTGGTCCCCGAGTGGGGGGCTAAATACTTGAATTATAAGGTGCGTACGATTGTTTTCAATGTCTTGTGTCGTAACTTTTACCAACAAAAGTTGCTAATAGAATCGTTGCTTTCCAGGCCGGCAAAAAAAAGGTAAAGGCAATTTCACGAGCACTTCGCCATGCTGAGCAGCAATCTCCTTTTACCCATCGTCGACGGCTCAGCCAGATCTTCCACCATGAGGACCACCCCAATGCCGATTTCCCTCCGTCGCGCTCCAGCCCGCATCAAGTGTCTCCTGTGGCAGGGGGACAGCGGTCTTCCACTCACCTTGAACGGCCTGAACCTGCTCTACGAGATGCAAGTCGTGGAAGATATGGGGATATGTTACCTGTTGTCGTTCCGGAAAGACGCCCTCTTAAATCTCCCGGGTCCCGGTTTAATGAACAACCCGGAAGCTACGGAAGCATTGTAGCCTCACCCCCACAGCATATATCACCCACAATTCCTCCTTCGCTGGAACTTCCTGACCCTGCCTTGGACCCGGAGGATCCTCATTTCCGCCCAGGGACTCCATCCCGGAGTATACCGTGGACCGGGGTGGATGCTGCTCGAGCCTTAACGGCTAATGGTGAAGCTGGTAACAGAACAGGGGAATTGACAAAGACTCACAGCGAAAACTCTACTTCCAGCAACCCCCAGGGAGCGAAAAATATATTCCGGTCAAGGCGCAATTCAGTTCCTAGCCGAGTACTTGATAACCAAAACGGTCTTTTGAAGAGTGTGTTTACTTCTAAGACACATTGCGAAAATGCAACAATTCGTGGACCTGTTGATGGATTCATGGCGCTCAGACACAGAGAATCGGAATTTTTCACTTTTTTGGACAAGGAGTTAGCAAAGATCGAATCGTTTTATCATTTCAAAGAAAAAGAGGCCACTGAACGGCTTGCAGTGTTAAGAAAACAACTTCATCTTATGAGAGATACTAGGATTGCTGAGATCAGGGCTAACAAGCGGAATCTGGATGCAAAAGCCCGGCTCGATATTTCCATGTCAGAGACCGGTACTTCCGTAACGAGATGGAAAACTCCTCTGGGAGACAAGCTGGATAAAGCACGGTCGAGAAAGACTTCAAAGGCCATGGAACAACTTGCAACTCCCTCTGGCCCTGTGCCAATGTGTTCCCCCCTTGATGAACAGCGAGATTTTGTCCGTCGTGAAGATCTAAATGATGTTTCATATCGGTCTGCGAAAAGGAAGTTGAAAGTTGCTTTAATAGAGTTTTACCGTGGACTGGAGCTCCTCAAGGCCTATGCTGACCTAAACCGAAAAGCGTTCCGCAAAATGAACAAAAAGTACGACAAAGTTACCAACGCACGCCCTACTGGTCGCTACGTTTCAGAGAAAGTGAACAAGGCATGGTTTGTCCAAAGTGAGGTCGTTGAGAATCACATGGTGTCGGTTGAGGATCTCTACGCACGCTATTTTGAAAGAGGTAATCGTAAAATCGCTATTCGCAAGCTTCGTGGCAAAACCTCAAGAACTTACGATTATTCTTCGAACGCCTTTCGCAATGGTGTTATGTTTTCCGGTGGTCTTGTCTTCGGGGTTCACGGCTTGGCATATGCCGTTCGCCGGCTCTTCCATGGGGATCCCGAAGTGCGCCTTTATACTAGCTACTTACTCCAGGTTAGTTTATTTGTCGCCGCTGTTTCTGTTGGGAATATGCTAATTTTGGAACTCAGATCTATGGCGGTTATTTCCTCGCTCTCTTCCATTTTCTTCTTTTTTGTATGGATTGCAAAATTTGGGGTGCATCTAAAATCAATTATGCCTTTGTTTTTGAATTCGATACTCGCCATGTTCTGGATTGGCGTGAACTCTCGGAGGTAAATTATCTACTCATATCTATCTTTTCATCAATTGCTAGCTAACCTGCGATATAGTTACCCTGCTTTTTTGTCTTATTACTTGGGATAATTTTATGGCTAAATTTCCGCTGGTTAAATGGCATGTACATATACTGGCCTATCCTTTTGATAGGCATCACACTTATTATATTGCTTATCCCCATTCGTTTACTCTACCATCGAACTAGAAGATGGTGGGCCTATTCAAATGTAAGCAATACAGTAGCCCGTTCCATCACCTGGAATTAATTATGCTGATGTTGCACAGTGGCGGCTTTTACTCGCGGGTTTATACCCTGTCGAGTTTCGAGACTTTTTCCTGGGTGACATGTACTGCTCCCAGACATATGCCATGAGTGTAAGTATTCCGGCACCAATCACATTAACGTAAAAAGGCTAACGGACGCCAAAGAATATTGCATTGTTTTTCTGTTTATACAGCAAAGGATGGGATAATGCACCAAAATGCAATTCGTCGCACTCACGAGTGATGGGCTTCCTTTCAACAGTTCCATCTATCTGGCGCTCTTTCCAATGCCTCCGACGTTACTTCGATACTAGAAACGCTTTCCCCCATATTGTAAATCTTGGAAAATACTCATTCTCAATCCTCTACTACATGACACTCAGCCTTTACCGGATTCACAAAGTGGATGAACTTCGGGCTATCTTCATAACCTGCGCCTGTATCAACGCCATCTACGCCTCCATCTGGGACCTTGCCATGGACTGGAGTCTAGGCAACCCGTACGCCAAACACCCCTTCCTTCGGAATTCCCTAGGCTTCCGTCGTCGCTGGGTATACTACTTAGCAATGGCCATCGACCCAATCTTGCGTTTCAATTGGATATTCTACGCCATTTTCCCCCATGATTTTCAACACTCAGCCATCCTGAGTTTCTTCGTCTCATTATCCGAAGTATGCCGACGAGGAATGTGGTCGATCTTCCGCGTCGAGAACGAGCACTGTACAAACGTCTCCCGGTTCCGCGCCTCACGAGATGTCCCACTTCCATATGACATCCCATCCCCACCCAGGGCCTCACTTGAGGAGCGGTTGGAAGAGCAGCATGACTTCGTACAGCAAAGCGGCTTGCTGGATAACTCCCAAACTGCGACAGGTATCGACGTCGAGAATGGGAGTGGCTCAATTCGACAACGCAAGATGCCATATCCACCTGAGCTAACACGGACGCTGTCTCGTGTAGGCACTATGCTTGCAACCGCCCACGCGCAGGATTTTGAACGCAAAAAGCAGCCAGGGATTCTGAGTACGAGCCCGGAAGGTGATCGTCCGCGTTCGCGACATGTTAGAGACAATAGTAGCACAGATGAAGAAGCAGAGGAAGAGGAGGAAGAGGATGATGATGAGGAAGATGAAATTGATGAGGAACATGAGTTTCAAGATGCTGAGAGGAATATTTCGTGAACATTTTTAATTTAATTTAATTTAATTTTTTTTTTTTTTTGGATTGGGCCCCTCCCTACCTTTACTTTCGGTTTTCATAATGTTTGATGAGCGAGCGCCAAATCTCTTGGAAGTGGTACATCTGAGGCCATTGGTTTGCGGGAGGAGCAAAACTTTAGTTGGACCAAGCTGGCGGAGGCTTTATATTCAAAAAAAAAAAGTCATTCAAACCTGGGTAACCAGTGTTCAATTTATCTATAAACAATCATACATATGTCCCAGATATATTTTGAACTCTTACTTTTCAAAACATCAATTAAACAACCCCTTTCTTTGTT